>PVIY010010778.1:24686-67666 GCA_004026745.1 Myrmecophaga tridactyla | reverse complement strand
CCGCTGGGCACCCACATTTACAAGCACCAGCATAACATCCCCAACCTGTGCCTATACTCGTGCTGCAACACATCACCACACTGTTGTGCCCTGCCCCATACCCTGCTTCCCGCAGCACATCCATCCCACAAATGCAAGTCCTTAGACTACTAAAAGAAATAAACTCCCAAAGTAAATCAATGAGCCAACCCCATGAGCCACAACTAGTCCTGGGCTCCCGTCTGTGCACTCCCACAGGCTCAGCGGCTCCATGCTATGGTCCAGCTTTCTCCTGCTCAGTTCCTTGGCCTCTGCCACCAGAGCCACCCTATGTGGTACAGAAGGTTCTCCCAGGTCAGTTGCACTCTTGAATCTCTGTCTCAGTTGCCTTCTTGTCCTGTGGAGCAGAGCTGAACTTGAGCTACTCTATTCAGCCATCTTCCCGGATGTCCCTTAAGCATAATTTTAAGTAGGCTTAGCTTCTCCTTTGCAGGAATAAGTTTCATAGGGGCAAACACCAAGACCAAGGGCTCAGCCTATTAAATTAGTTGTCCTCACTGCTTGCGAGAATATCATGAATTCCCCAAATGGATAGCTTGAATATTTCCTCTTTTCTCCCCAGTCCCCCAAGGAAACTTTGCAAATACTTTTTTATTCTCTGCCAAAATTACTCTGGGATATATCGCGGTATCACACTAACCTGTACAAACCCACAGGATCATATGGCCCTATTCAAGATTCCATGTAATGATGGTGTTGAGATAACTTGACAATACAATTTTATATGTTATAGTTAATTCATATGAGTGAGACATGATACTATTTGTCTTTTTGTTTCTGCCATTTCATTCAACATATTATACTTAAGTTCATTCACCTAGTTGCATTTCTCACTTCATTCCTTCTTGTAGCTGCTCAATAGCCCATTATTTGTATACACCACAGTTCCCCCTTCCTTCCATCAGTTTATGTACCCTCAGGCTACCTCCATCCATTGTGAATCCCGAGTGCTGCCACCACATACACCAGTGTGCAAATGTCCATTAATGTAGGCACTCTCCATTCTTCCCAGCATATATCTAGCATCGGGGCTGCAGGATCATACTGCAACCCTACCCCTAGCATCCTGTGGAACTACCATGCTGCCCTCTGGGGGTGCACCTCTGAGCTTTCCCACCAACAGTCAATAGGTACATCTCTTTTTCCACATTTTCTCTGGTATTTATTTCTCTCTGTTCATTTTTAAACCGTTTATTCGCACATAATACAGTCCAACCTAAGTAAATAGTCATGTCTTTGGCATCGTAATCTATATGAAGACATTACCTTTTCTTCCACGTAGAATCCATACCCCTCCCCTATACACTCTACTTGTTGACATTTAGTTTTACCATCATGCCTTTGCTACGTTCAGTGGAAGCATATTACAATGTTACCATTGACTAGAGACCCTAGCTTGCATTGATTGGACTTTTTCCCATATACCATCCCATTTTCAATACCTTGCAATTTTGAAATTAATTTGTTCTCCCTCATGAAAACTGTTTATATATTTGTGCATTAATGACCATCATTGTCTACTCTAGGCATTCCTAAGTTATACCATCTCAGTTTTTATCTTCTATCTTTCTTTCTGGTTTCATAGGTGCCCTCTGCCATTCTCCCTTAGCCATATTCACTTTTGGCTTCATTCAGTGCACTTACATTATTGTGCTGTCATCATCATTGTGCTATCCACTTCTGAAGTTTTAAAATCAGTCCTGTTGTATAATCTGTATTCCTTCAGAACCAATCTCTACCCTTTTCCTATCTCCTGATAACCTGTGTTCTTAACATTAACTCTCAAAGTTCACCATTAATATTAGTTCATATTACTGAGATCATACAGTGTTTATCCTTTTGTTTCTGGCTAATTTCACTCAACATAATGTCCTCAGGGTTCATCCACATTGATTTTATGCTGTCTTGCAGCTGCATAATATTCCGTCACACATATATACCACAGTTTGTTGAGCTGCTTGTCTGTTAACAGACATTTGGGCTGATTCCATCTCTTGACGATCATAAATAATGTTGCTGTAAACATTAGTGTGCAAATGTCCATTTGTATCTTTGCTTTCAGTTTCTCTGACTAATACATACCTCGTAATGGGATTGCTGGATCATATGGCAATTCTATACTTAGCTTCCTGAGGCACCACCAAATTGCCTTCCAATGTGGTTATACCATTTTACAGTCCCAGTAACAGTAGATAAATTGTGCCTCTTCCTCCTCATCCTCTCCAGCACTTTTCATTTTCTGTTTTTGTTTTTGTTTTTCTTTTTGATAGTGGCCATTCTGGTGGGTTGAAGTGATAACTCATTGTGATTTTGATTTGCATTTCTGTAATAGCCAGTGAGGTTGAGAATCTTTTCCTGTGCCTTGTAGCAATTTATATTTCTTCTTCTGAAAATTATCTTCTCATGTCTTTGCATATTTTTTAATTGGGTTTCTTTTTTGTTGTTGAGTTGTAAAATTTCATTATATATTATGATACACCTTATCTGATATGTGCTTTCCAAATATTTTCTCCCATTGCATAGGCTGTCTTTTTACTTTCCTGACAAAGTTCTTTGATGCACAACAGTGTTTAGTTTTGAGGAGATCACACTTATCTGTTTCTTTTTACATTGTTCATGCTTTGGGTGTAAGGTCTAGGAAATCACCTCCTGTTACAAGATTTATAAGATACTGCCCAGCATTTTCTTCTAAATGGTTTATGGTCTTAGCTCTAGTGTTTAGGTCTTTGACCTATTTTGAGTTAATTTTGTATAGATCATGAGATATGGGACCTCTTTCATTCTTTTGTTTATGGATATCTAGTTCTCCAACAACATTTATTGAAGAGGCTGCTGTGTCCCATGGGTGTTGACTTGGCTGCCTTGTCAAAGATCAGTGGCCAATTTCTGAACACTCAGTTGGATTCCAGTGGTTAGTATATCTGTCTTTATGCCAGTACTGGGCTGTTTTGACCACTGTAGCTTTGTAATATGCTTTAAAGTCAGTGTGAGACCTCCCAGTTTTTCTTTCTCAAGATATTTTTAGCTATTCAGGGCACCGTCTACTTTCAAATAAAAGTTTTGTTAGTGGTTTTTCTGTTTCTGCAAAGTGAGTTGTTAGGACTTTAATTGGTATTGCATTGAATCTGTAAATCAATTGGAGTAGAATTGCTGTCATAACTATATTTAGTCTTCCAATCCATGAACACAGTATGCCCTTCCATTTATTTAGGTCTTCCATGATTTTTTTTTTAACAATTTCTTGTAGTTTTTTTTTCATAGATCTTTTGTATCCTTTATTTATTCCTAAATATTTTATTCTTTTGGTTGCTATTGTAAAAGGACTTTTTAAAAAATTTCCTCCTCAGATTTCATCACTAGTATATAGAAACACTACTGATTTTTGGGTGTTGATCTTGTACCCTACCACTTTGCTATGTTCATTGATTTCTCTTGTAGCTTTGCAGTAGATTTCTCAGGATTTTTGACATATAGTATCATGTCATCTGCAAACAGTGAGAGTTTTACTTCTTCCTTTCCAATTTATATGCCTTTTATTTCTTTTTCTTGTCTAATTGCTCTGGCTAGAACTTCCAGCATAATGTTGAATAACAATAGTGACAGTGGGCATCATTATCTCGTTTCTGTTCTTAAAGCTATCAGGTTTTCCCCATTGAGGATGATATTAGCTGTGGATTTTTCATATATTGCCTTTATCATGTTGAGGAATTTCTCTTATTTTCCTATCCTTTAAAGTGTTTTCATCAAGGAAGGGTGTTGAATTTTGTCAAATGCCTTTTCTGCATCCATCGAGATGATCATGTGATTTTTTGGCTTTGATATGTTGATATGTTATATTAATGGATTTTTCTTGTGTTGGATCAGCCTTGCATACCTGGAATAAGTCCCACTTGGTCATGGTGTATTATTCTTTTAATGTGCTGCTGGATTCAATTTGTAAGTATTTGTTGAGGATCTTTGCATCTGTCGTTATTAAAGAGATTGGTCTGTAATTTTCTTTTCTTATAGTCTGGCTTTGGTATTAGAGTGATGGTGGTTTCATTGAATTAGGTAGCTTTCCCTCCTCTTCAAATTATTTGAAGCATTTGAGCAGGATTGGTCAATTCTTTCTTGAATGTATGATAGAATTCATATGTGAAGCCATCTGGTCCTGGACTTTACTTTTTCGAGAGCTTCTTGATGAATGATTCAACCTCTTTACTTGTGATTGTTTTATTGAGGTCATCTATTTCTTCTTAAGTCAATGCTGGTTATTCATGCTTTTCTAGGAAGTTGTTCATTTCATCTATGTTGTCTAGTTTATTATCATATAGTTGCTTATAATATCCTTTCATTACCTCATTTATTTCTGCGGGGTCAGTGGTTATATCCCCTCTTCCAAATCTGATTTTATTTATTTGCAATCTCTGTCTCTTTTTTTGTTTTTTTTTTTTTTTTTTTTTTTTTTTTTTTTTTTTTTTTTTTTTTTTTTTTTTTTTTTTTTTTTTTTTTTTTTTTTTTTTTTTTTTTTTTTTTTTTTGGTCAGCCTAGCTAAGGGTCCATTGACTTTATTGATTTTTCTCAAAGAACCAACAACCCTTTTATGT
The DNA here is from genome assembly GCA_004026745.1 of Myrmecophaga tridactyla. Lineage (NCBI taxonomy): Eukaryota > Metazoa > Chordata > Mammalia > Pilosa > Myrmecophagidae > Myrmecophaga > Myrmecophaga tridactyla. The sequence goes on along the minus strand of PVIY010010778.1, from coordinate 63,041 downwards.
GATGAATTGATTTTCTCTATTGTTTTCATATTCTCAATTTCATTTATTTCTTCACTAATCTTCATTATTTCTCTCCTTATGCTTGCTTTGGGGTTAGTTTGCTGTTCTTTCTCCAGTTCTTCCAAGTGAATATTCAATTCCTTGATTTTTTGCTCTTCTTTTTTAATAAGGATATTAAAGCAATAAATTTCCCTCTCAGTACTGCCTTTGCTACATCCCATAAATTTTTGATTTGTTGTGTTTTCATTTTCCTCAAGATATTTGCTGATTTCTCTTGTAATTTCTTTTTTAAAAAATTTTTTATTGAATAACATTTATACAAAGTGAAGAAAGAAAAAGACAATAGTTTTCAAAGCACTCTTCAACAAGTTGTTACAAGACAGATTCCAGAGTTTGTCATGGGCTACCATATCATCATCTCAGATTTTTCCTTCTAGTTGCTTCAGAATATGAGGCTAGAAGGAATAAATACCTTTTTATCATCACAATCTTGTAATTTCTTCCTTGATGTACTGGTTGTTTAAGAATGTGTTGTTTAGTCTCCATGTATTTGTGAATTTTCTGGCCTTCTGCCTGTTTTTGATTTCCCACTTCATTCAATTATGATCTGATAAATTTTTTTGTGTAATTTCAATCTTTTTGAATTTATTGAGAATTGCTTTGTGATCAGCATATGATCTATCCTTGAGAATGATCCATGAGCACTTGAGAAAAATATGTATCCTGCTGTTGTGGGATGTAATGTTCTGTAAATGCCTACTAAGTCTAGTTCATTCAACATATTATTCAAAATCTCTGTTTCCTTATAGATCTTCTGTCTAGATGTTGGATCCATTTATGAGAGCAGGGAATTGAAGTCTCCAACTATTATCGTAGAGGTGTCTACTTCTGCCTTCCATGTTGTCAGAGTTTGCCTCGTGTATTTTGGAGTACTCTGACTCGGTGCATAAATATTTATGATTGTCATGTTTTTTGTTGAATTGTTCCTTTTATTAATACATAGTGTCCTTTTTGTCTCATTTAATTGTTTTACATTTGAAGTCTGATTTGTAGGATATTGGTGTGGCTACTCCTGTTCTTTTTGGGTTGTTGTTTGCATGAAATATCTTTTCCCAACCTTTCGCTTTTAATCTGTTTTTGTACTTGGGTCTAAAGTAGGTCTCCTATGGACAGCAGATAGATGGGTCCTGTTTTTTAATCCATTCTGTCAGTCTTGTCTTTTGATTGGGGAGTTTAATCCATTAACATTTAGTGTTAATACTATAAAGGCAGTAATTTCTTCTACTATTTTATCTTTTGGGTTTTATATGTCATATCTTATTTTTTTCTCTTTTTATGTTTAGTGATTGTCTTCATTTCTACACTCTTCTCCAGACTTCTCTCTCCTGTCTTTTCCTATCTGACTGTAGTACTCCTTTAGTATTTCTTGTAGCTCCCAGTCTCTTAGTCATAAGTTCTCTCATTGTCTGTTTGTCTGAAAATATTTTAATCTCCCCCTCGATTTTGAAGGACAGTTTTGCTGGGTATAGAATTATTAATTGGCATTTTTCTCTTTCAGAATCTTAAATATATCACAATCCTGCCTTCTTGCTTTCATGGTTTCTGCTGACTATTCCATACATAGTGTTATCAAGCTTATTTTCTTAAGTGTTGTATTGCTTTTCTTTGCTGCTTTCAAAATTGTCTTTTTGTCTTTGACATTTGACAATCTGATTAGAAGGTCTTGGAGTATATCTATTTATATCTATTCAGTTTGGGGTATGTTGCACTTCTTGGATCTGTAGTTTTATGTCTTTCATAAGAGATGGGGCATTTTCAGTGATTATTTCCTCCATTAGTCTTTCTGCTCCTTTTCCCTTCTCTTCTGCTGGGACATCCATAACATGTGTATTCATGTGCTTCATGTTGTCATTCAATTCCCTCAGACATTGCTTATATTTATCCATTCTTTTCCCTACATTTTCTTTTGTGTTTTGAATTTCAGATGGCCAGGCTTCTAGTTCAATAATCCTTTCTTCTGACTCTTCATATTATTGTTGTAGGTTTCCATTGTTTTTTAATTTTATTGTTGTACATTCCTGTTGTTTTTTCATCTGTTCTATTATGTCTTTCATTCTCATAAGTTCTACGGTTTGTTTATTCAAATTTTTGAGTTCTTTATGTTCAACCTATATCTTCTTTAGATCTTCCCTCAACTTGATTTTATTTTTTATGAGATTTTGCATGTCTGTTTGAACATCCTGAAGTAGTTGTTTCAACTCCTGTATCTCATTTGAAATGTTTGTTTGTTCCTTTGGCTGGGCCATATCTTAGATTTTCCTTGTGTGACTTGTTATTTTTTGCTGATGTAAGGCATTTGATTTCCTTATTTATTCTAGAGGTTGTTTTCACTCTTTCATCTAGGGCTTTCTTGGATGACTTTGTTCTCTGTCTGTTCTTTGACATTCACTTCATTGTAGACCTCTAGCATAGTTTCTGTTTAACCAGATTCTTTCAGTTCTTGATTTTCTGTTTCTTGCCCTGCTAAGTAGAGTCTTTTTGGGGGGAAGATCCACTCAAATATTGACCCCAGCCAGGTTTTCCGAGGCCCAGCGGGCCCATGTCTCAGGAAGAGAGAATGGCCAGCATCAGTTTTCCTTAAGGGTGAGACCCACAGGTTCTCAGACTTTCCTAGGATGCCTCTAGACTTGGTGCTTTTCCTATCCTGCTCAACTTGTGGGGCCTGTCTGCCTGTGGTTTCCCACCAGCTTAAAGTTATGTGGTGCCTTTAATTTTAGCAGACTCTGCCTGTCAATGGTGTGGTTGAAACAGAGACCTAGGTAGTGGGCAGGCTTTGATTGCTTCTGTTTTCCAGTTCCTGGGGCTTGAATTCCTTGAAGGAGGGGCTCCACTTGAGCCCTTTTTTGGGGGGTGGGTGGGAACATGCCCTTTTGGGAATTAACCCCTTTTATCTGTCTATTTACTTTTTCTCTCAGACATGCCTTAGTTCCACCCTTGCCTGGGGCAGTGGTGGAGCCAGAGAGTGCATGCAGTTCTATCTAATGAGCTGTTAAGAAGGAAATACAAAAAGTGAAAAGACTTTTCAGAGTTGGACCCCTGCTCCCCAGGTTTGCCAATCAGGAGCTTTAGTTGTTATGTGGCTCTATGTAATTCCGGGTGGCTCTATGTGTCCCCTTTTCTTTGAGTCCAGCCCTTTTCCAGTATTTTGTGCTGTCCAACTCAAAAAACCTCTTGTTTGTGTTTTGTTTTGTTTTTTCCTTCATCCCTGCCACCTCTCTGCTGCGGCGAAAACTCCTGGTTCCTTTAGTGCTTATTCCAGGTTTATTTGTACTTGGGGCCTGTTTTCACTAGTCAGAATTTGTTAATTAATTCCTCAGTTGGAAGTTGGTTGGGCTAAGGAAAGTCTGTTTCCTTTCCCCTTGGGGATTCAGCCTACCATGCCCATGGGGGAGGGACACCAGCCTGCGCAGCTTGGGAGACTTACAGTTCTGTGTGGGATCTCAGCTGTTCCACCTGGTCTAGACTCGTGTATGCTGTATGTTCAGTCACTGATGTCCCACAAGCAGTTCTGTATAGTTCCTGGCTATTTACTAGCTGCCTTGGAGGACAACCTGAATTCCACACCTCACTATACCATCTTCTTGCCCCATCTCTTGATTCGATTGATTAAATTTTGCATAACACTGCCACATGATTCCAACAATTAAAATGTAATAGTAAAATTTAAGGAGACTTATTCCTTAACTTCAAAAGTGGTTCTGCCCAGAGCTTTACTCTCTGTTATCTGGACCCTTGGATATATGATTTTTAACAGCATGGTCTAATTCTTACTTGTTTATGGTTTGCTCTGAAGTTATTCTTCCAAGCATGGTTCCCTTCTGTACTGGTGTGGGGGATGAGAAAGGATATTTTGGAAAGAATACTAGACTGAGAAATGGGAGACTGAAATTTAATTTGTAGGTCTGTAACTGCTGTTTTTGAATATCAGTATCCTGGTCAGGGATACTGATATTCATACTGATAAGGGGTGGTGAAGCCCTCAGGGGCTAGTAACATTTGGAAGCTTTGAGAAGCCTCCACTAAAGAGCAGGGAAGTTAGTGATAGTGTGGGGAATGAGAGAATAGCAAGAGCCTTGGCAGAGGAGCCATGTAATGGGAACTTTACCCTTAGTGGGGTGGGAGCAGAAATGCCTGATTTTTCTCACCTCCTTTCACTTGTCCTTTGATCTGCTGTCAGTGCTTCCCATTGGATAGACCCAGTGAGACATCAAGAGGGCAAGGGAAACCTAGTGATGGAGTTCAGAGAATTCAGCCTTCATGGGATACAAAGTAGGGCAAGAAGTGGTGGTGGAGTAGGTAGAGGTGGGTAGAGGAGGCAAATGGTGAATAACCAAGCTTATGGGTTATTAGCCTGGGTTCTCCAGAAAAACAGAATCAACTGGATAAATTCTGTCTGTCTGTCTGTCTGTCTGTATATATGTGATTTATTATAAGGAATTGGCTCAGATGACAATAGGGGTGGCATGTCTGAACTCCAGAGAGCAGGTTGCAAGCTGAGGTTCCTCAAAGGTGATGCTCAAATCCCCCCCCTCCCAAGAGCCAATGCTGAAGTTGAGTCTGACTTCTGAAGTCCTCAGTTCTGATTTTTAAAACCTACTGATTGAATGAGGAGACTCCCATGTTGCTAAGAGCAGTCTCCTTTGTTAATCATAGATGCAAATCTTATCTTGCAGTGTGCTCACATTAACAAGCAACTAATGCTTCACCAAATAACTGGACAAGACAATCTAGCCAGGTTGACTCATGAAAATAACCATCATAGAGATGTTAAAATTTTCCTCCAGAGCTAATGTTTTATGATTCTGGTTATGTTGATCTATTACCTATATGACATTAGTTCAATACTAATACTATAGGAGTGCTATTCAAAATATTTGACAGTAGTATAGCCTGGTCCTTGACCAGTCAGACAGATGACAGAGGCCTCCTGCTGAGTAGGCTTACTCCTGTAGTTTCTAGTTCAGGAGGGCTGTGGGGGTCTCACACAGCAGAGTGACCAGGATAGGCAGGGTGGGGTGAGGGCACTTGAGTAGTTCAGGAGTAGCAGCATTTCAGTGTATTAAAGGCCTTAGAGCCTACTCATGGGTACACATGGAGGATCCTGGGCTTGTGTCTGAGAACTGAGAGCAGAGCTTGTCCCTTGTTCTTCACGAGCTAATAGGCGATGTGCCCCTTTTGTTCTGTGTGACCTGTGAAAAGCAGGAGAGAGGATGAGAACGGCTTTCTTAGTACTAGAACGTCATGCCTTTCACACAGCACTTGGACCTTGTCTCTCACACTTGTTCTTTGTGAACTTACTCTCCCTAGTGACTTTTATTCTACTTCCAAGTAAAGGAACTGTTTTTCAGTATGTGTATTTATCTATCATACCTGCTACTGTTCTTTAAACATGGTAGATGCTCAATAAATATTTTCTGAGGGAATTTCATTGCCATTCATTCTGATCATTCTCATAAAAAAGAACTGGGCTTTCAAAGAGGCTTCAGTTTCAAACCTGGGGTTCAGTGGGATAGGTGTACATGGCAGGTGTATGTGTTTTACTCCTTGTTACCCACCAAAGCTGAACACATCTGTGTTAAGGAAATTGAGTTCAACAGAGGTATCATTTGGTTTCTATGTTCTCTCTCTTTATGTTTATTACAGTTTGAAAATACAGTTCATTTTATGAAGGTATATACAAAAGTGAGTATAAAATTTATGGAGTTTCAAGTTCAAAACTTACATTGACATTGCATTAATGTCATTTATAGTAATGGTTTTCTGAGAATTTTGTATGTTCTTGGTTCTTTTGGAAGATTTTTAAAATAAGGCATATTTTTCACATAACCATATAAAGACATAAATACCATTAGACACCTGGAAAACTATGTGTAAAATCGTTACTGAATACTTCAGAGAGAGACAAGGTTGTTAAGCAATTCAGATTTAAAATTTTAGCATTACTTTAGTGAAGGTAGGTTGCATGTTTTAAATGTTTGTTCCTTTTGTTTCAATTTTCTTGTCATTCTATTTTCTGATCTCTTTTACCATTTATAGCTAGGGATTATTCAATATTTTTATGCGTACGCAGCATTAAAGTCTATTACTTTCCATGAAAGCATCACATACTTTGTTGCGTTGTCACCTAAAATGAAGGTACTCATAAATTAGACTTCTTACTTTTAAAATGTGCTTGCATCGTTAATGTGTTTCTCATTCTCTTGCTCAAAACATATTACATTCCTTTCTTTTTAATGTTAAAATGAAGGCATAACATTTTAAAAACTAGCTTCACTTTTTCAAGCACATTTAAACCTTGATAGCTTTTTGCTTTGTGTAGAGTTGAGCCGCCAGCCCATCTCATTTGCTAATCACTTAAAGTATGGTCTTTTTCTACACCATTTTTAAAAGGAAGTAAGACCAAGTTTTAGAAGGCTTAAAACTGGGGGATAAAAGAAAATTTTGTTTAAAATAACCTAATTTCGGACAAAAATATAAATATGTCTTACTAAGGATATCTATTTTTCTGCTGAATTTTGCCTTCATAAAAATTGTAATTAGGAAATACATGAATTGCAGTTTTCTGTGTTGAAAGCATTGGAAAAATTATATATTGCTATTTTATTATGTATGTGTATAGTGTTAACTCCCGAGGAAATTTATGTGTATGTTTTCTTTATTGTTTATCGTACTTAACTATACTTATACATGACTAATGCTGATTTTTTTTATCAAGGCACAAAAAATACAAAATGATTAATTATGGCAGTGTATCTGTATATTGTCAGTAGATGTAATGAACGTATATTTAGACATATAAAAAAAGACATCCCTCTTTTTTTTATGTGAATGTCAAATAGTTGGCGAAACCATTTCTTTTTCTCACTCTGTGTTGGTGTTTTCCAGGTGGTGATGAGGGAATCCAAGAGATGGCAGATTCAGATGGGGACACACAGTCAGAGAAACCAGGGCAGCCTGGAGTTGAGACAGATGACTGGGATGGTCCAGGTAGGACAGAAGAAATTTAATATTCTACCTTCTGCCACTGCTCTCAGGAATTCACATATTCTCAATTTTGGTTACGTTGTGAAGCAATCTCCCGGTTCTGATTTAGAGGGGAAAAAGCACTGTGTTTGTGTGTGTGCTGGTTACATGGGAGCTTAACTAACTATTATTTAAGGAAGATTTTTATATTTTTATAAGTAAACTATGAAAACCAGTCTTTCCTCTGCTTGAAGTTTCCATCCTTGTTTTTCTTTCACGTCCATATAAGATTTCATCTGTTCTCCTTTCTTTTTTGTTAACCAGAAAATCATAAAGCTACATCCAGATTCAAATAGGGCACAATTTTAAAGCATATAACATGTAAGAAAACAGTTACTATTTAAAAGAGCTATTGTTTTCAATTTGGCACGATGTAAGTCAGTAGCTTGAACTGCAGTATGTATTTAGAAGTTTAGAAAACGTCCAGAGATGCCCCCCTTTGAGTCAAGGTTTTGGCAATATTTTCATTTTTATGACTAAAAATTCAAGGTGATTTTAATAGATCCTAACATTAAATCATTATGAGAAAAACAAAAGCAATCAAAATACTCCAAAATACTCCAAAACACCAATATAATTATATGTAAATATGTACAGTTTATAAAAGCTCTGTGGGGGGAACAAACTTTTATGTTTGGTGCCAACTAATTTACAATTGATGATATGTTCATAAGTGGAAACTATTGTATCATAGTTGAAGGCTTTAAGGAAGTTTTAAAATAGTTTTAATCATAATTTCCTAATGCAGTAACATTTTTCATTAAGAAAGATCCCTATATTTCAATCACATTCTCACCCTTGCATGACTTTGTAAATTGCTCTCTGCTGTGCATGAAGAGGAGAGGAACTCCAGTGGTAATTTTCTTAAACCAGCAGCTAGAAAATATAATGCAAACAGAAATGAAGATACACTATAGTGTATCTGATTATTATGATGCTTCTAACGTTCTTCATGATCCATAGGAGTATTTGTATTCTGTATGCTAGAGCATAATGTTCAACAAGATTTTTGATCAAAATGGGTGATACTTAAAGTACCATAATACCACGTTTTAGGATTTGAAAGAAAATCCAGACCAGTTTTGGCATTTTTCACCTTATTACCTAATGTTTACCATATGGGAAGGAATTTCCTTGATTAAAAAAAATAAGAAGAAAAATCTTTAGAAAATTTTAGTATTATTATGGGAGTTACATTTAACTTTAAAAAAAAGAGTAACTTAACTTTGTCTTAGGATTCCTTTTTCATTTAAGTGTGCATCTATACATATATATATGCTATTTCGAAGAGTTGTTTTATTTCAAATTAGATTAGCTGATCTTTAGGTTATGTCTGCTTGCTTACAAAAATGTGCATTCTGGTTTCCTTTCAACATGTGACAGATTTTGGGGGTGAAGGGAGATAGGTCTTCCCTTTCAAGTCTGGGGCCCACAGTTTTGGGAGTAAGTAAATTCAGGGGTGATAAGTTACTGAACACATGGCTGCATTCATAATTGAGTTAAATTTTTTTGATATATACAATTTAATAAATTTTTTATTTAGTTCATATTGGGGAAATTTATTCTTTCATACATTTTTTAACATATCTATATTCTAAATGTTTATGCTTTTTTTCTGTGGTATATATGAATATGTAAAAATCTTAAAGGGAAATGTATGTCTCTAAGCAGACATGCCTGTGCAGAACTTCTACATTTGTATATTATGAAATGGATAATGTGGTTTTCTTTGCAGGTATTTAAAAAAAAAAATTGAGTTTTTTTATTTTGAATTCCTCCTAAATTAATGAGGTTGAATCATAACAAGAGAATAGCTATTACTTTTTAAGGTACAATATACATTACTTTCCTTCAATATGAAAAATATAGGGGGAAATAGTTTTGCTATTCTGTAAGTAGTGATTACTTAAACATTTTCACCCAGCATTCTATTATACACAAAACAGTATTGACTCTTTCTCTTTTATTAAGGAGGTAAAATAGTCTGGCAGTTTCCAAACATTGTAGAAAATGGACTCTGGATTTCATGGGTTTGTGTTCAAATTCTGATTTTGCTGCTCATTAGCTGGGTGTTTTTTAGCAAGTGGCTTTTTGTCTGTGCTCATTTCCTCATTTATAATATGTGGAAATAATAGTAAAATCTCTTAGGGATTTTGTGAGTGAATATAAGAGCCTACACGTAAATTGTTAATGATGATTATTATGGTTTTAGAATTGTTGAGGCGTGAAACTGAACTTTATAAAAAGTTCTCCTCAGCGTTTTTTAATGCCTAGTAGTATATCTGGTAATAGCAAAGAGTAACGTTTTGTAGTACTAAGCACTCGTTTCGAACTTAACCACAAATTATTGGTTAAGACATGATGTAATAAGCCAGGTGTGCTTTCAAGGTCTCCTAATATTAAGGCTCTTCCTTCCCATCCTCACAGTCACCATGAGATAGACAATTTTCTCTAAAAATAGAACATTATCAAAGGATGAGGAAATTATCTAAAGAATTTGAGACATAGAGCTCATATCATTTAAGAAGGATCAGGATTTATCTTATTTTTAGAGTTTGATTAAAGACAAAGCTACAACCTTTCTTGATGGCTCAGTTCCATAATGAATCAACTCCTGTCTGACATGCTCTGTTTTTAGCCAATGAAAATTCCATTTTGTCCTTATTTGTTATTCGACTAAAAGGCACATATAATAATCGTAATTGTTCACACCTTTATTAACTCCTATGATTAGGCCAAATCTAAACAACCTTTAGGAAAATCGCATTTGTAAACATTTCTATGGTGAAATTCTTTAATGTTTAAACATGTTTGTGGCACTCATTTACATATTTTTTCAAGTTTCTGTGAATCTTTCACTTTTGGGTGGAGAGTTAGACACATTAAGCTAATAAGATTCAGACCAATGTAAAAGGCCGGTTACTTGTTTCGGTATTCATACTTCCATTTTTAAATTTCATTGTTCTTTCTTGCTTAAAGAAATTACATGGATATATCATTGCTTGGAATCTCATTCCTATAGATGTTATCCTCTGTTCTTCCTTTTCATCTATATTTGCATATATTTTACTTTAATCTTTTCTATCTTCTTTTAAAGTGAATAGTACTATTTTTGTTTCATCAGCCTCACAAGTTTCATGACTTCTTCAGTTTACCTGTATTCTTATACATTTAATTATTCAATAAATATTTATTGTGCATCTGTTTGTACACTAATAATTGTGAACGGTGCTAGCCGAAGTTTACAGGTATAGTAAGTACATTGATATCTATACGATCCCTTTTGTATGCAGTTTCTCTTCTTTAATTATTCATTCACTTTATAATCCATCTTTCAGGTCACTAATGCAAAAATTTAGCATGCCTTAACCTATAAGGTAGATCATGGTTTATGTACTGCGGGAGGAAATGTGTAATTTTTAGACTCAGATCTATGTGTGAGTCCACATGCTGACACTTTTGGTCTCATGATATTGGAGAAGATATTAAAAAGACCATGCCTCAGTTTCCTTATCTTTAAATTGGAAATAGTAATAACTACCTTGAAATACTATTATGAGTGTGATATTTGAAAGATACAATGATTGTAAAAGCTGTAAAAAAGAAAGACTTTTTATAGTTCTCTAAACACACAGAGCTTGGGAGAGCACGGGGACTTGCTAAATGTTAGCAGTCTTCCTTTACATTAGGACTGAACTTTGTCAAACGCTTTCACTCTGTCCTCTCAGATTGACTGGCGGTTAGAATGTTTAGCTTATATGACCTTATTTTGAAAATAATGTCTACAGTCCTTACTCTTTTTTGAAGAAAATCTTGAGAATCACATTCTATGGCCAAAGGTTGTAGTTTGGAGTACATCTCAGGTGCCTATGTATTTAGATTTAGAAAGAGACTTGGGGGAGAGAATGCAAATAAATTATCATCAATCCGACAACTATTTCTATGAATGAAGCATCTTACAAATTGTATCTTACTTACATCAACTTTAAGTATTCCAGCTCTTCTGGTTTAATTTATTAAAAACAGTTACTTTATTTGCACTTGGGAATAGTGACAGGAAATAGAACTTCATTAGTGCTCAATGAATAGCTCTTACTGCTACTTCTAATATCGTTTTGGCAATAACGACACAGTAGCCATAACAGTGTCGTCCACGTGATAAGCCCTCATTGACCGGTTCTGTCATGAATTAACTTTGCAAGATTATCCCTAAAATTTTTTTTAATTATATTCTGTGCTATCTGATTGAAAATACAAATTAGGTTAAAGAAATTTTATTGTAAACAAATTCTCAAGAATAAATATCTAGTATAAAATGAGATGTGTACTTGTTGCATCTGAACTGAAAATTGATCAAGAAATCTGTAAGTTGCCTCGTGCATTTACTGTTATGGATCCATGCCAATAATCAGGCTAGTTCCGCTTTGTGCCTTAAATTAAACTGAGAAGAAGGGGGGGAGTGTTTTGCATAGGGTGGAATGGTAGCTGGAGCACTGTGAGATAGAAGCACACACTAATGATAGTTCCCCCCACCCCCTCCGCCGCTCGTTACTAGTCCAAAGAAGGGTTTGGAGATTACAGTTCTGATTTCGTTTCCCTTTTGATTGGGAAAATGTGGTAGATATAAGATCTGGGAAATGCCATTTGAAGTAAATTAACAGAAACCTATGAAACATAGTTAACCATAGATATAGTGTGACAGTAAGAAGAATATTGTGAGAAGCGGAGGAAATCGTAGAATGACTGTGTATTACTCTGACAGTGAATTGGTATTATCTCTGCTATCAGATAATGCAGTTATCATTAATTTTCACATTTGCATTTCAATCTTTGGAAGGAAATGACTCTTGCAGGATGAAGATAAGAGCTCTGTACCACTATAATGAACCATCATTTTATCCCAATGCTTTGTGTCCATATGAAAATGAGGCAGGGAGGGGACTGTGCATGTGGGTGCGCGCGCGCACGCGTGCCCGTGTGCATGGATGTGTGTGTGGAGGGGGGTCAGTAAAAATTATAACCAAGTTAAAATTTGCTAGACTTTTGAACCCTTTACGAAACAAGAGGAGGACAACATAAATCTTCTCTAGTGTGCTTAAGTGGATATTGGATTAAATGATGAAAGCCTTAGTCTTTGTAGAAGAGTGTCACATAAATATCGTGAAAAGTTCTCTTTATCTTATTCTTTTAGTCTAATTTGCACTCGTGTAGAATTAGGGCATACATAAACTCAAATAACAACCAAAAAGCCAGTTGGAGCTGAAGTACTTATTATGATCATTGTTAAACAGGACATTTCACTTCTCTGAGCCCTAAAGAACTATGAAAAATATAGCTTTATAATAATAGCAATTATTATTATTTATACTACTTTTGCAAGAAGGGGAATTAAAGATGTTTAGATAATGGCTTGTTTTAGAATTTACAAGTACCTAATTTGTTTGCACAAGTTTAATTAAGGAATTCAAGTTAGAGGAAAATGAATTCCAGATCAATTTTTTTTTGGAACCTTTCCTTGCAGTTACATTTTCATCAAATGCACTGCTGGAAACGAATACAATATCAATTTTTGTAAGTACACGATAGTTACAGCAAAATATGTAACAATACATTCTTCCAAGCCTTGCATCCTGCATCCATGGCAAAATTCATGAATCAATCATTTGCAGTAGAAGCTCCCTTAACTAAATTATGATTTCCATCTCTTTTTTAAAACTTACTGATTGAGTTGGAAAGGAATCATGTGGGCAGCCACTGTATGCTTGCCAGCTATTCTTCTTACTGCAATTATTTAATTCATTTAAAATATTATCTAAACCAATGGAATATGTTTTGCAAAATGAGATATTGTTTCTATGGAAACTATGTTGACTATCTTGAAAAGACTGGGTAAAAAAAATTCGCTTTAAAAATTTAGGTGTGAGCAAAAACCTCTTTAAAGAATAAGGAAAATATCTTAAAAACATAGAAGGAAATTACAGTTAGATGACCTTACAGGAGCTTTTAAATCATCACCTCTCTCAAAAGAAATGAACAAGAAATCATAGATGAAGCATTTCATAGATGCTTTCATAGATGAAGCAAGAAAGTTTGATGTTTAACACCAGTTAATGGGCCCATAGAAAAAGTCTAAGCCCTACATTAAAAGTTTGGTTATTGAATGTGCTTTGGTATGTTATAAGTTAAAATGCAATTCTAACAATGCTCTTTTAAAAAAATAATTCCATGTTTTGGCTATTTTGGATAAATTACCAACTACCCACCCCAGTCGTGTCCAGTAATACTGTGTTCCTTCCCAAGGAACTATAAATCCACTTAGAATTCTTCTCACCAGGGCGCTCCATGCTGCCACTAGCATTTGATTGGAATTGACACATCAGAAACATCTTTGCCCTCCCTATTATAAACTCTTACATGAAAATTTATGCATTAAATACATTTTGGCACAAGAATTATTGGCAGTGATATTTTTCCCTTTCTACTCAGGAAAGAAACCTAAAATGTGATTAATTCTTATATCTGGAAACCAATGGGAAGATAGAAAAATTAAAGCTTGTGATTATTGTTTTCTGGTGTGAAAAGGACTTACGTGAGGTCAAAGGGATAAGTAAAGTCCAACCTAGTAATATGTGTTAGAAGTAATTTAAAATAAATAAATAAATAAATAAATAAATAAATAAAAGTAGGTGCCTAAAGACACAAATAACTTGCTGTTAATGAGTCATAAATTTGGAACTGGATTATTAAAAGACTATTGATAGGTAATATTGATTGGGTACACAAGATAAAATAGACAGTTGAGCACACATTTATTTATTTATCTATATATTGAGTATCAACTATATGCAAGGCTAGTGGGAAGGGAATCAGTAATAACTTCTCTAAGTAACATACATAGGTTTTAATTTAAAGGTTTTTTTAACTTTATGTTTTAAAAAAAAGATGCAAATTTCAAATATACATAAAAGAAAGAGAAGAGTAGGATGAATCCCCATGTACCCAACAATTACAAACTTTTTGCCAATCTGGTTTTATCACTTCTCTCCTATATTTCCTTTTTGCTAAAGTATTTTAAAGCAAATCCCAAATATTGTATCTTAAGCCATAAAAAAAAAAACTTTAGAATCTCTCTGTAATAAGTAAGGACTTTTGTTTTAAACATAACCACAATACCCTTGGCACTGAAGAATTTTTTTTTTTTTTTTTTTTTTTTTACTTGGGCAGGCACCGGGAATCAAACATGGGTCTCTGGCATGGCAGGTTCTCTGCTTGCCACCCTGTACCCAAGAATTTTAATACTTTATAAATATTATCTAAAACAAAATTTATATTCAAATTTCCCTAATTGTCTCAAAGAATGTCTTTATGGTTGGTTGATTTGGGTCAGGATTCAAACAAGGTCCACAGATCATTGATGTGATTATTAAGTCCTTTTTTTGAATCTATAGCAATTTCTCTCCTTCCCTTTTTCTTCTTCTCTCATTTTTGTTCTCTTTTTTTCCCCCCACTTGTTTGCTGAAGAAATCAAATCATTTGTCATGGAAATCTGTTACATTCTAAGTGAGCAGATTGCATCCTGGCTGTATTATTTGATATGTACCTCTGCCCATATTTCTTGGAAATTGGCAGTTAAATCTAGAGACTTGATTGAATTAAGGTTTGATAATTTAGGCAAGAGTACTAATTATACCAAGTTGTGCGCTTTCTATTGCATTTTGTCTATAGGCATATAAAGACTGGATGCTCCTTTGCAGTGATATTGAAATTTATCAGGTGGTTCAGGTGTTGTCACCCTGATCCGATTAACCATTATAACGTTTCCCCATCAACTCTTCACTTGATGATTATCACCAAAATACTTATATCAGCAGGGCTTGCAAAATGGTAATTTCATATTTTATCAGTCCTTCTCTATTTACCATCTTAGGAAAATCTTTCCCTCATTGAGTATTTGGTTGAGCCTAAATAATGTTCGTAAAGGAAAGGGAAGTACATGCTTCAATGTTTCTCATAATTTACCAATTTAAAAATAATAAATTGATGTCTGGACCTCCAGAAATGATAAAGAACTTATTTCACTCCATCACCATTACTTTATACCTTTTGATGCTCACCAATTCATGTCTTAGCCCAGTAGGGTCTTTCCTAAGTCACTTTTCTGAGTTCTCTTGACATGAATATAACAGCCTTAGGTAGCTCTTTTGCCTTCTGGCCAGATAAAATGGCCTAGGTTCATCTTGTTAATTTTTTGCTCAAAATGTAGGTCAGCCATTTCTCCAAGGAGCCCAGATTCCTGTTAGTAGGATGTAGTATTCAGAAACCACAGTGTAGGTGAAGGAGTGTGAAATTTAATATTTAAGTTGAGGTCTACAGGAGGAAATACAGTATTAGTTGGTCAGAGGGTAGAATTGAGGAGGGAGGGAAAGGATGGAGCTAGTGTAACCTGGGCAAAGTATGCATTATTTTCATAGGCCTTGTCTTGAGAAGGAAGGTGCTTTTGAGGCCACTGGGATTGGAGCTAAGAAAGCCAATTAAATGAGGGGTATGAGACTGGTAAAGCAAACAGGGGTCAGAATCTTCAGGACCCAGTAGCCCATAAATTTATTGGATTTAAATTCAAGAGCAGAAAAGCAATATGCTCAATGTGCATTAAAAACAAAAACAATAAGCAAACAAAAGTACTCTGCTATGTAGACAATGGAGAGAAGAAAAACAGAAGAAATGACTGAAGATGAAATGGACACTCATTTACAGAATTCCTAAGTGTTAATTAAAAGTGTCTGTAAAGGAAATATAGTAACAGATCAAAGAAAACATTTAGTTTTCAGAATGATTGTTTTTTTGGATATGATCAGAATAAAAGCAAATAGCGGGCAGTGTGATGGTGGTTCAGTGGCAGAATTCTTGCCTGCTGTGCCAGAGTCCCGGGTTCGATTCCTGGTGCCTGCCCATGTAAAAAAGAAAAAAAAAAAAAGAAAATAGCTAAAATTCATGTTGAAGTCATAAAATTCTGCTTTGGGCAATGCTTTCCTCTCCTATACATGTTCTACCTTTCCCCTTTTCATCTCCAGTAGCTAATATATATTTTTTTTAATTTACTATGTGCCGATTTCTGTTCTAGGCATGGGAGATAGAAGAGTGAATAAAATCTCATGTTTTTTCTCACATATAGAAGGTGTTCGTAATTAGTATTTTTTTCCCATTTTGACCAGTGTCAAAGTTGAGGTAAGGAATGCTAACCAACTTGCCTGAGGTCACAAAGCAAATAATTGTACAGTTGAAATCAGGCAGCTTTGTTCCAGAGAATGTGTCCATACCTGCTTCTTTTCTATTTTTCACACAATATGCCTTTGATTGTAGCATCTGTTATTTGCTACCATATTTTGTCATCTCTTTGCCTAACTGGGGTTCTATCTTTTTCCTTCCCATGATATATTATTTTTCCTGAGAAATGTTCATTAAGCTTTAATAAAATTTATGAAATCTAAGGCTTTCCTTTTAGTGTACAACTTTTTGGTTCCTATTTAAATTGTCATTTATCTGCTTTTTTCCTGGAAAACATACATAAAAATAACAGCTACTGTTCATTGAGCACACTGGCCAGGCACTGTGTTTTGTTTTGCATGAAAGAAAATTGAGGCTCAAAAAGTTTGTAATATAGCTGTTAAGTGACCCAGCCAGAATTCTGATAGCAGTCAGCATTTGGGGAATCGAGAGTGGCAATCAATCATGCTGACAATTTCCCTTAGAGGACATTTTCTTTATTCCATGCAGTACATGAAATGATGCCATTTATTACCTCCTTTAATTCTCACAACGAGCCAGAGAGGTCATCCCTATTGCACAGCTGGGGATGTTGAGTCTTTGGGTAGTGACATAGTTCACTGGTCTCCTACTGCTACTAGGAGGCAGAGTCAAGCCAGACCCAGCCTTACTACTGCCAGAGGGAGACCTGGCCCAGATTACAGAAGTCCGATTTCAGGGAAGGAAAGTAGGGGTACTGTAAGGTATGATCTGAGAACAAAATTGCTTTCAAATTCTGTTCTTCCACTAAATAACTCAGTAAACTTGGCCGCATTCCTTAAGCTCTCTGCCCATGAACTTGCCTTCTGTGAAATGGGAGTGATGTACACCTTTTTCATAGGGTTTTGTGAGCATTGTATGAGTAATGTACTGAAAATAGTGTCTGGTACTGGGTAAGTGTTATGTAAGCAACATAAGCATGATGAGGATTCTTTTATAACCAGCTTATTTTTTTTCTGTCTTAAATCTTGCTTCAACCTTATTTTTTACCTCTCCCTTAGATTTCTTTAGGTTTTGAATGGCCAGAAGTATGGTGAGTCAGTTTGTATCTATTTTACTCAGAAAACAGTATGTCTTATAGGGTTCAACATCTTTCACTAGAGTAAAACAATATTAATATTAGTCTTCGGTAGAATTTGAGATGCTAAATAAAATTTTAAGGCTTAAAAATAATTTAGTTATTTGTTATTTATATTCAGCCTCATTCCTCATGGGATTTGGGGGACTTATGAAGACATGAAATGTACAATGGTAGAATAAATTATTAAAGCAGATAACAGAAAACACAGACAGAAAATAATAGAGGCAGGGATAATATAATTACGAGGATATATAAACCATATAGTCCGGGATAGTTGCTCCACATGAACTGAAAATAAGATTGTAAGTTACTTGCAACTAATCTCTGCAAGATTGTGATTATTTTTTTAATCGATGTGATGTGTAACTGTAAAGAAAAACTTTTATATCATGTATTATTACCAGTGTCAGTAATGTATTAATTACTAGTAGTGTTACAACATTAGTGATGTGCTAAAAAAAACCATGCAGTTGAAGGAGAGGAAATTAATATTAAGTCATGAACAAATATTTATGAATTTATTTCTAAACAAACAAATAAATGACTGACTGCCATATCTCTTTTATTTCGGCATTCGTGTGTGAATGAGATGAAACATCCTGTGTTCACACATGAAGTCTTCAGGCTCTTCTTGATGAGGGAATGATGGGAAATTTTGATCTTTCAAGGTTGTCTTCAGAGTTGTTTCCAAAAGAAGAAATAGTCTTATCTGTGCTATGGACGATTGCACCCTTTTCTCATTCAGAATTCTGTGTTAACCTCAAAGGCTGTACTTTTAAACACTTGAAGAACCTTGTCCAGACCAACAAATTTGTAAGTGAACCATTTCTTGGATGACTTGCAGTCATGAAATTTGTGAGATATACACGTAGAAAATAGTAAAATCCCTGCTACTTGTCTCTCTCCTCTGTATTGTTTTCTTTTGGTTTCATGAGAGCTTCGCCATTTTTCAGAGTTGTCTCTTACCCCTACTCCTTTTCTTTTTGGGACTCGCCAACTGCAGACCTCTCACACAGCCTTACCACATTGTTCTCTTGAGACCCCCATTCTCATTCAGTGTCATATCTTTCAATTTTATGGCCCATCCAGGAATTCTCAGTTCACTTTCTGAAGTAAAAGTAAGTGTAACGTGTTGCCAGATCTTTCTTTCCATGCTTTCAGCAAGCCACGATGTTTGCTACTTCCTATTTTCTATGCTTTTATGAGTTCTTTTAAAAATCAAATATATACCTATCATTATTTTCAATAGGGGGAAAAATGTTAAAATAAATTTAGTTTGAAATGCTAGTGATCAGTGAAAGGGAGGGGTAAGGGGTATGTTATGTAAATTTTTTTTTTCTGTTTTCGTTTTATTTTTCTGTTGTCTTTTTATTTCTTTTTCTGAATTGATGCAAATGTTCTAAGAAATGATCATGATGATGAATATGCAACAATGTGATAATATTGTGAGTTACTGATGATATATGTAGAATGGAATGAACATATATTCAGAATGTTTGTGTTTCTTTCTTGTAATTTTTTTAAATTAATAAAAAATTAAAATATAAATATATACCTATCATTATTTTAATAAAACCTCCACTGAGTCAACAAAATCCATGGAATTGTGAATTGTGGAAGGTGCTGGTATTCAATAGAGAGCTTTTAAAAACAGAGTAAGTACATAAGACATTTCTGGAAACTTGTAAGAAAGTATTTCATTAAAGGGGAAAAGAGAGAGAAAAGCATCCTTTGGAAGTTGGAGAATGCAGGCCCCTGATGAGACCAGCAGAGAAGACAAACTAAGTGTACAAATGCAGATTAGGCCTCTGGAAGACGGGGACGTAAAAGGGATTTAATGGTGGGGTGGATTATAGAAATCCATGTAACAATGTTAAATAATTATAGTTCCAGCCGAGATCAAAGCAGTGCTGATTGAACACCCTCGAGCTGTTAACATGATGTATCCTAAAGGGGAAAGGGAAAAAATAAAAGGCCTCAGAGATTGGTCAGCCTGAGCAAACAATGTCTGTGATCTATGGAATTTCCAACTGTATTGAAAGCACCAGTCATGGGGGAGGGACAATGGAGGAGGAACCTGGTAGAACATTTCTGCCTCTTAAGCTCAATATTAAAACAGACTTTTGGGACTGTTTGTAATTTGGCGAAATTGATAAAAATATGTATTCAATTTAGCCTTTTCTTTTGGAGGATGGAGGAAAGATATGTTTACTCAACTGTATCACAGATGTCAAGGGAAAATTGTATAATTGATTTACTTAACATTCTTTTTCCCTTTGAGGAAATTTCACTCTCACTGCATGTAACAGGGTTATGATAACTGTAGGTAAGGATAACTGAAAGAACTTCTTTGTGGGAGACTATTTATCTGCAGAAGGAGCAAAAAGTACCTTGAGTATTATGAAAAAAATATGAAAAAAATACATCCATGAATATGGATTTGTTTGATTTTAGAGTGTCCCCAAAATTTACAGAAGGAAGAATTATATTTAAATAAAAAAAATCTGAAATTCGTCTTAAAACAAGGCATCTGATTCGTTAATCCCAACCATAGTGTTTTGGACAAATTTCCTGTAGAACTATATCTATATTTATATCATATGATTAAAAAAAAGGGTAGCATGACTTTTATTCCTTGCAGGTGTATCTTTTATTCACTTTTCAATGGAATTGCTTATTATTGTAAAGTCACATTGAAAATTCAGATGACAAATATTAAAATCTACATTTATAGAAATTATATTTCTGTATCTTGTATTATCAATTTAAAAATACATAATTGACATATATAGTGAACTATAAGATTTGAATTATGTAGTTGAAAGGCCAACTATTTGCAAATGCTTAATATGATGTTTTAGATACCGTGACTGAAATTTCACTTGGAGGGGATTAGAGTGGATATTTTGGGAAGGTGCATGGCATTTCTAGCTCAATTATAGGTTTAAAGCTTAGGATATGTGGGAGTTTGAATTGTGAAACCTTTATGTTAGAAGATGAAATGTTGATCCAAATATTTAACAGTAAATATTCATGCATTTCTTAAGAAGTTGATGATGACTTCATAAGGGAAAATTGCTTTTGAAATTTTGTATTCGAATAATTTAATAATGTTTTTCTTGATTCAATATACTTAAGCGTTCAGGTATGAGACCTTTAAGAATTAACATTTTCTGCTGTATGTCTTCTATTGTGGGAAATATACAATATGAAAGACAATACCTCTTTAAATCTGTATGATGTGGGGTTTAACATCTTGGCTTTTCTTAGGTAGAGGTTTTATGGCATTACATTTCATTTTTAATATTTTAATATGAATGCTTTTTCCTTTGCCAAACATCTCTTGTAATAGTGGTAGAGATCTGTTAGCTGTAACACCTTTTCTTACCTGTGTAGAAAACATCATTTCTCATCTGTAAAATATTATTTTAATATCATAGTCATATGGTATTTGAGAAGAGGATAAGAAATGAAGGAATAAACTGTTTTAATGAAGATACATTGAATAATCTCAAACAATTTAAAACAACAGTAAAAACTTAATTTAAATTAAGACAATTTCTGTAAGCTACCAAGTAATTATTAGTCAATTTTATAGTTTCCCACACATTGTGTTTATGTTCAAAATGTCAGCATATTCTAAAGCTGGTCTTATGTACTTAACAACTGAATAATTTGGTTATTTTATTTCCATTTCTTTTCATTGTGCCTTTCTGCTTACATGTGCACAGAACCCTCTTTTACAAAAATTATTGTATAGGTTCTTCTATACCACAAGCAATTTATAACACAGAGTGGTTCATTAACTGCCCAAGTTACTTTCTGAAACATTGTTACTTTCCATGGTAACTTTAATTTTTATCCTTCTTCAAAGTAATACCTTTCTACCCCACAGTTATTTCTATAATTGAGAGTAAATGGCAAATGAAAATTAATTTATTTTTCTTGTTTTGAGGAAGTTTGTTTTTTTTTTTGGTTTTTTCCTGAGCACACAGGAGACTACCATGGCTTTCGATCAGTTCAGGACCAAAGAAAAATTCTGTAATTATAAGATGGGAAGTCTGGAATCTTTATTTAGACAAAATCAGATTCAAATCTACCTCAGTGTTTCATCACTTGCTAGTTGAGTGACCTTGGAAATTTTGCCAAATGGCTCTAAATTTCCGTTTCTCCTCACATTAAAATGGAGCTGATGCCTACCTCATATTTGTTGTGAGAATTAAAGTCAAGTGAAACTTGACTTTTCCTTCCAGCCAGGCTGTAGGCATTAGGGAATGGAAGACTCCCCTGGAAACTGTGCAACATCCTTTACCATGGAGAAATCTGAGCTTGAGCCCCACAATTCCTAACTCTGTTCCTCAGTCTAAAGCATGGATTTTACCAAATGAAAAGTAAAAATTGTAGAATGCGAGTTGACTTTGGCCAAGTTACTTCATGTAACTTCATGATCCTTAGTTTTCCTACCAGCAAATGGGGATGCTAATACCTACTGCTTAAGCTTGAAGTGAGTCTAATTTTTTTCTTGAAGGCACAGTTTATGTGTGCCTGACACAGAAGAAGTACTCAATTATTGGTGGTCGTTATCATTGTTTTTTTTCAATTCTTATTATCTCAGTCAAAGATACTGGCAGTAACTGGCTTTTTGAAAATGTTAAGACTGGTGAGCTAATAAATATTTATTGAATTTCCGTATCTAGCAGAAATTTTGCTGAGCACTGGGAATACTGTATTGGAAAAGACACATGCAATCCTGGCCTCATGGGGCTTGTACTCTACTATGAAAATTGTTTTAAATCCACTTAATCACCATTAAATAGATCAAACAGCTTTAGAGGGCGTTTGTTTTAATGGTTATAAAATAAGCTGAATCTTTAAAGAAAATGAAAGGAGTGGTTTGGGTTTCTTGAAAGGAAAAGGCAGAGTCTAAGGTGGTGAGAGTCCCCTCACCCCCACTATTTTTGACTCTTCTCACTTTATCACTACGCTCCACCCTTCTTAGGGGAGAGCCCCTCATTTCCCCAGGGCCACTTCTGTCTCTGCCGTCACCCAGATCCTTATCCCATATTGCTCTTAGTTGGGCTCCCTTATCACTCCTTAGGGCTCCCTCTAGACCACAGCTTTATCTTGGTTCAACAAACCATACTCACTTCTCCAGTGCCAGGGCTCCTAGTTACACCACTCTACCATTCAGCCGGGCACTTTTCCTCCCATTGTCACTTGCTAATCGCATGTTTCCTTCAGGACTCTTGCCAGCATTACTCAACATTTGCCTGCACTACTGGCTTCCCCTTTAGAGTACCTCGTCCAGCCCTGGCTATCTCATTGTACTGGTGACCGTCACCCCCTATAACCTTACAGCCACCTCTGCCCAAGGTATCACCTCCGCCTTCACATATGTCAACCATCTTATATAGCCATTCTTTATTTCTCTCCATTTCCAGATACTCACTGTCTATGCATTTCCCAGCAAACTCACTGTGGAGCCTACATCACCTCTGGCTCCATTTCTAGTAGTACTCAGTGTCAACTCCATAACCCACTATTCACTTTAAGCACCTCAGCTGGGCTTAACTTCTGTGAATCTGGCTCATTATTGGCTCACGTTGATGGTAGGGAAAAGTTATTCTCTGGTTCTCCTATCTTTGACACCAGGAAAAATCAGCTTAACTTTAATGTAGTATGTGAGCATGTACATAATTATGTACCAGTGTATGGTACATAATTTATGTACCAGGCACTGTGCCAGACACAAGTGTAACCGAGAAGTCAAGATTTAAGGGATGATTTTGATTACTGAATCATTATATAGATATTCCTTTTTGCTTTCTGTTTTATTAGTATAGACAAAGGCAAATACCTGAAATATCTAAATTGTAATCAAGCTGTGTTGATCTCTGATAATGATTGGATAGCCTTTAGCTTCTGCCCCCAAGATTGTAAAAACCTCGTGACTAACCTTCATTTGTGCCCAGTTATCCAGTTTTTCAACTTGAAAGTCTTGTAGTCGCTTAAGATAACTGTCAGTATTTACTAATGAAGGGTGTTGGGTCAGCCCAGAACTAACCCACCTCAAATCCAAAGTTATCTTAATAACTGATACTGGATCTAACCAAAATGGGCCTGCCTGACATGCGCTGTAGCTTAGACTTTAGCCTATAGTTCACCTAAACCTCATTATAATATTCTGCCATTTTCTTACATGAGTTCTGTGACTAAGCATGTAATCAGTCTGCGTATGTTCAATAATTAGATCACCTTTAATTGTATCATCTGAGGCCACTGTGTTCATTATCCTAAACCTGTCCATCTTTTACTCTAATAAAACTCAGAATTACTGTGCTCTGGGAGACAGATTTTGGGCTGATAGGCCATCTGATGTGCTACGCGCCTAGTAAACTTTCTCTGTCTTTGAATACCCGTGTCTCAGGAATTGATCACGGGGCACATTGGGCGAAAGAATATACCACATTTATCTGGTAACACTTAAAAAGTAACACCTCAGACAATCCTTTCAACAACGTAAGGACCCAAGAAAATCATATGGCTGTTAATTGGTATCATTGCAAATATAAGGTATTGTTGGTTATTGTATTTATTTGCAGGTAATCTATGGGTCTCCTGCAGTAGTGGTACTGAAAGTATCCAGTCTTTGAACCATTAATTCTCTTTCCTTTCTACTTTGCTCTCAATGACTGGGCTAAATATACAGCAGTTTTTTGTTTGTTTGTTTGTTTTTATGTTAGGGATTCCTTCTTGAAGATCTCTCTAAGTTCAAAACTCTCACTCGTCTCATCAGGAAAAAAAAAAGAAAGTGAAGCAAAGGGGAAGAACACATAAGTATAGAAACATAGTAGTTTAAATGTACTGTAACTACTTTGATCATGAAGTCATGTACCAGATTTCTTTCCTCTTATCTTTGTCCAGTTACATAATAGGTTATGCCAACTTCAAGGTGAACCTGCTTCAGTGTTGCTTTTAATTTTCTCAGTATGATCTCTAATATTTCCGAGTGCTCACTCCTAAATTAATTGCTGCTTATGATTAAAAGAATATGACCTGGCTATTATGTGAGGATTTCCTGTAATGAACTTCTCTTCTCCTTGTTTCTTACTCTTGACTCTTTCTTTTCTATCCCATATCTCTCAATCCCCTGCTCCATTTTATATCTGAGTCCCTAATTGTTCTTCTCCCTTTTATTTCTGTCTAGTTGGTTTCTTCTCTACCTACTCATCTCTCCCTCACTCATAATTAATTCATCCATACATTCATTTATTCATTCATTTCATGCATGCATGCATTCAGCAGATATTTGTTGGTTTTGTGCAGGGTTCTGGTTAGACCTCCTGCCTTTAATTATGGTTTTTTAACCTCCGAGCTCTGAGACTTTGAGCAAGACCCTTAATCTCTATATGACTCAGTTTCCTCAAATGTAAAATAGAAGTAAGAGTAATTGTGTCAATAATAGATAAGAATAGCTAATGTTTGTCATATACTTACTACATTCCTGTTACTGTTCAAAACACTTTACTTATATTAACTCATCTTGCCTCATAAAACTCTATGATGTAGATACAACTACTAATCTCATATTTTACATGTGGGGTTATGTATTTTCATAATTTTCTCAATGCACAATGCTACATAGCTCATGTGAGGGTGAAATGAGCTTATTCGTGTAAAGTGCTTATGGTGCCTGGTGCAGAATAAATGTTCAGAGACATTTGGATATTGTAATTATTACTGTCATTATAATTACTGCCATTTTACTATCTAGTAAGTACTTAATAAATGTTAGCTATTGGTATTATAATGATGTGTGATGCAACATGCTAGGTGCTATGAATATAAAAGCTATAAACTATAATGGCTATCCTCAAGAAGTTTACAATATATTAAAAAACTTTAAAAACTTTTATTTTTTCTCCCTCTTTATTTTCTTTTTTGCCTCACCCCCACACCGCACAGCATTTTCCTCCACTTCCTCTTCTCCTTCTTTTGCTTTTTTTCTTTCGTTCTGCCTTGAGAGAGTTAGAATGCACAGTGCTTATGAATACAGACTCTGGAGCCAGGACTATCCCATCTCTTTACTTATGACCTTTGACAAGTAAATTAACTTTGCTGAGCCTCAGTATTTTCATCCTAAAATGGACCAAAATGTATCTACCATACAGGGCTGTAGGAGATATTAAGTGACTTAATGTGTATGTAAAACAGAGGTATTAGTACTTGGGATATGGTGAGTTCAGTAGAAGCTTGGCCTTTTTTTTTTTCCTCCTCTCTCCTTATTTAACTGGAAACATGAAAGTGTAAATTGTTTTAAGAATATATTTTAAATGTTTGTTATCCCTATTTTTAATATATTTTATGTTTAGTACTTTCTTCTCTTAAAATGACTAAATTAAAACGTATTTTAAACTCCCTGTTGCAGTTACTATCTCCTTTAAAATAATGGCCCACTTAAAAAAACTCTGTTCTAAGAGGTGATGACATTGTTGTTTGCTTAAAATCTTTTTCTCCTGAACTTCTCACTAGAAAGAATTTGTGATCTTCCCTTTACCTTTTCTAGGTTCTGTCATTTTTGTTCTGCATCTTGATTCCTCTAATGTGCAAGACAGTTTCTCTTGTTTGGTTGGTTCCATCTCTGTACATAATTTCATTGGCACATTGAGGCTTAAAATATGCAAGGTTCCTATTTGGAATGATGGAAATGTCTTGGTAATGGATGGTGGCGATGGTAGCACAACATTGTGAATGCAAGTAACAGCACTGACTATATATCTGAATATGATTAAAAGGGGGAAATGTTAGATTGGATATATGGTAACAGAAATTTAATTTTTTTTAAAAATCCATGGAACTACACTACACAAGCAGTGAATCTAAGTTAAACCATGGGTTTTACTTATTAGTACAATTATAAAAATGTGCTATTATCAAAATTGTAACAAATGTTCCATACCAATGCAAAATGTTGGTAATGGGATGGTATATGGTAATCCTGAACTTTATGCATGATTGTTATGTAAACTCCCAACTTCTCTAAAAGGAAAAATTAAAAAAAGAACATGCTCACTGTCAGCTTCAGAACAGGACTGGACAGAGCAATAATTTTTCTGTATACCATTTGTATATAGATTACTTACTAGACCTCAGGCCACAAAGATGAACAAAATAAAGCATTCATACCTTAAGTTACTCAACTGGGTGGAATAGAGGCAAAACATATCTAACTTTCATTTATCATGGTTGGTGCTATTAAACAAGTATAATCAAAATCCCAAGACAGCATCAATGAGAAATTAATCATTTTCCTCCGGTCTTAAAATGATATCACTTTTGGGCAGAAACCCTTTGGATGTATTGGGGATGGCTTATGCAGTTTATACCTGGCTGGATTAATAGGGCATCAGGTCTGAGTATCGGAATGTAGACAGTGGCCGACCAAGCACAAATGGGTTTGTCCCAAAGAAGCAGGGCAGGGGTAGAGAGGTGGTAGGAAGTAGACTGTATTGAATTAAGGAGCCTTTCCTTATTCCCCAAATAGAAAATTGCCTGTAGAGAGTTTCTTTTTAAGTTCTGCACTGTTATCAGCTGTATTCCATTTATTGCTCGGTGTTTCAGTTCAGACAAGAGCAGAAGCTCTGCTTAATTACGACTCTATCAGATCTCTTACTAAATTCTAATGTACCTGCATAGTCTCTCTATCATAAAAATAATTTAGATTAAACTGCCAGGATTTGACCTTCTCATAGAATCATTTGGATTATTACCCAAGACCCCAATTTTCCAGGCCAGTGTTTCACAAAATGTGGTCAGCGGACTACCTGAGCACTGCCCCAGATAAACCAAATCATAAAATCCATAAAATTTTATGCACAGTGATCTTTGAGAACCTGTATAGGCACCTGCAAAATAAATTGGAGGCCAATGAGCTTTAACAACCTCACACTTAATTTGGTAAAACTTATGAGAAGAAAGTGTCTCTTACTTGGGTCCCAATATTCCTTCACATGGTCAGAACAGTATTTGTTATACAATTTCAAAGATAAGCAGAATTATCCCTTTTGTTATTTGCTTAATAGCGCCAAGTTAAAACACTAACACTATTAGGGCATCTGGAATAACTAAGTTATCAAAGTCATTGCTTCATCCGAGTAAATTTTTTTTTTTTAATTTAGAAAATATTTTATTTTCAGTGAACATCAGGGAATGCATGCCATTGAAACAATAGTGATATCAATTAACATAATCTTTATAACTGGAGATCAATTTAAATTTGAAAAAAAAACTGACCTTTAGCTTCTAAATATTCCTTGTATTTTGCATTTATTATCCCTTTGAGTTCATTCACTTGGAATATGTCTCCCTCCACCCAAACTGACTCATCCTATAAGACCCAACTCATGACACTCTATGATCTTCCTCCTGTAGGGATCTCTGTGGAAATGGTAAGTCATACAATTTATTTGCTAATTAATCAAATGCCATTTTGAGACATTTTATTTCCTATTGTTATAAACTGGTGTTTTAAACTTATTTTCAACATTTTACAAGTTCATATCTTATCTTTACCTTACCACTTCTTTTTTTTTTTTTTTTTTTATCTTCAGCAGTGCCCAGCACAGTGCTTCAAGCACATTTGCTC
The DNA here is from genome assembly GCA_004026745.1 of Myrmecophaga tridactyla. NCBI lineage: Eukaryota > Metazoa > Chordata > Mammalia > Pilosa > Myrmecophagidae > Myrmecophaga > Myrmecophaga tridactyla. Next base: position 34,929 of record PVIY010010778.1, on the reverse strand, counting down.
ACTGCATATTTAGTAATTTGAGATCCCATCAGTTCTGTTGGGTTAAGGAAGAAAAGAATCAACTATTTCACAAATGACTTGAAGACAGCCAGCCAAAGAAGAGATTTAAAACCCAGTGAATTAGGATTGCTATTTTAACAAGATTTTGTAACTAGAGGGAATCCCTACAGAGTAACAAAATTAAAGGAATCCATTTCTCCCTCCCTTCCAAAGAACTTAGAAAAAAATCATTCGCATTAATTCATTTATGATCTACTTATGCAAATATCTGTTTATATGTGTATACACATGTGCAAAAACACCAGCTTTTTACAGTGGGGAAAGAATCTAATTGACTTTATTCTTTGGTTTGCAGCTTAGATTGGAAAAGTTCCAAAGCACTTATGGGGCTCCGCTGTCTTGAACAGGCTACCCTGCCATATGGCAATTTTACTGTGGCGGTTTAGTTGTAATTGATGTATATTAGATTATGATGCTATTCTGGATAGTCCATTAACAAAGCTAGGTTCTCGACTACTGGCTGTGCTTCTGTATAAAACCTGTGATTTGTTTCTAGTTTTTGGTTCCTGTTTTTGTTTTTGTCTTTAGCTTCTCGGCCTTTATATATATATACACACACATATCTCCATGACAGGGAAAATTTCATAAAATTGGCATATATTCTGAGTCCCTTTACTTAAAAGGACTCAAAAGTGATGTTGACCCTTTGGTATTCATTCCAGCATTTGGTTGCAACTAGTTGTCATTTGTTCGTGTTGAAAATAGTCAGGGAGAATGTAAATCCACTGTGAATTAAGTAACACAATTTCAACGAACAGTTTAGAGTGCTATCAAGATTTTTAACTGACATGCTAATGAAAAGCAAAATTAAAAGATTTGTGATTTTTCTCCTACTTCCCCCCCTTCCTTTTCCTTTCTCCTCAAGAGAATGTTGACAAGTTAAAAAGTAGCCAAAAAGCAAACAGCATAACCACTTAAATATTTTTTAAGAAATGAGAATTCTGTGGTAACTTTACATCATTTATAGTCTTATAATCTTATAATAATAAATCATTAATGATTATGTATTAGCTAAGATGCATAAAACTGTCTTATGACTAGTTGAGCACAGAAGTGCTCATGTGGGTGAGTATGGCTTTAAAAATATCCATCCTAGGTGAATACTTCTCTCAATTCAAGCATAATAGCATTAGCATCTTTTTTTTTTTTTTTTTTTTGCCCTCCCAGGCCTGTTGCCCTCAGGGGAACCCACCCCCCTGGACCTGCAGAGCTTCTCAGAAGCACCTTATTTTGTGAGTCAGTAGTCAGTACTAATTCAGTCAAAATAAAAGAGCGTCCATATAAGCAAATAAAATGTGGATTTAATACAAAGTTCCTGATTTATTGAAAAACATTGGCTAAAAGTACTTCATTTCTTTTACTGCTGCAATAAAGTGATTTTACAGTTAGTAACATATAACTTACAGGAGTGACAAATTTGGTGCTTAAAAAATATTTAGGTTAAAAAAAAACCCTGTCACTTCTACTAAGTCATTTTAAAAGCGTAATCATTTTAATTCGTCCCTTTCTCTAATTTTATAACCAGGAGACAACCTTTCCGAGGAAAATCCCTAACCTCTTGTAAAGAACCTCTCTCTGCTTCTCAATGTTAAGACCCTCAAATGATTAGTTTGAAGTTATGTTTCCTAGAAATCTGGGAAAACTGGTTCTTTTTCTTGGTGCCCTGTAGTACACATAATAAATAAACATCATCAATTCTAAACAGCTTGAATGTCCAAGTTTTACATAAAACCTTTGATTTTTAGAAGAGATCAAGTGTTTGGACCGCTTAGTGCTTGCAATTTGCTGAGAAGTTAAATATCAGCCAAAGAAATTTGCAAGTGCCAACAGATTAAAATGGGGGACAGAATAACCTGATTAAGATAATTTTGGATGTACGTGATTAAAAAATTCAACATCTGGAAAGGCATTTTTTTTACATTGTCTCTACAAGTTGGTATGGAAATAAGTGGTAAAATAATTGTGTAAGACCCTGTTGATTTTTATCCACAGAATTTCTACGAATTTGATTATTGACTTAGAGAAAGGTCTATTATCTTGCAAGGCAACTTTCAATTACACATTCAACTTGAGAGTTGATTTCAAAGAATCAGAACTTCCTAAAAATGGGCCTTGAAAGGAAAAATTAAGAAAGTCATGCCAATATGAGGTATGAAACATAGATCAATAAGGAACTTTATAAAATGGCAGATACCCAAAATTAGAGGGTCAGAATTTCATGGAATAGCTTTGGAGATCCTCATATTTTTTCTAAAGCTCTATACAAGATTTTGATGTATATTCAAGGGTCAGAAACATTTGTCACAAATATGTGTTCTGGATAATGCCATGCGCAACTACTCTGGCAGGGCAAAAGTGACTTTTAGTTGCTCTTAAAATAACTGTTCTCCTTAGGCCTATTTGATTACCTCCCCACCCCCTCCCCCATGACCCCCTAGAAGATGTCTCTCCCATAGTACTTAAGCATCATTTAAGTTAGTGTTTTGGATAATTATCTCTCTTCCCCAGCTCATTGGGGTGGGAATCTTTTCCACCTTGCTTCCTATATTATTACCAGTGATTAGCATAGCCTATAGCCCATGACAAGTAATTGATCAATATTTATTGAGTGAATGTAGAACTCAACCTAGAGCTCTTCTGTATTAAAAATGTCCTTGTAAAAATTAACATTGTCAAATAGTGATCTGGATGACGGGTGAGGGGACATCACCGCGGACACTACAGCTTTCAAGTTGTGGGTCCCCATCCCGGCACAAGCCCTCTTTGCAATCAGTCTGAAGTATTCCCCAAGTAGGTAAAGAACTGAAGGCTGTACAAATATGTGCAAACTCTGTTCTCACAATTATGCAAGTGTACAATACACTCTGTATCAGAAAACTGTTTGTGATAATAAAAACATAACGCAGTGGTATAGTAATAAAAATGTGCTTTGAAAAATTATGTATTCAACCAGAAGTGGCCTACGTTTTTTCAAGAATTTTGGAAATTGGTTAGCTTGCATTTGGTATTCACTGAAGTAAAATGATTTCAGTCGGTTGGTTCCTTACTTGAATCATCATATGGCAGGAAATTAAAGGCTGTTAGCCATAAGATTTACCAAATTAAGTAATATTTTGTGGGTAGAAGTAAACTTTATAGTTTTTTCTAGCACTTTCTTCCATGGCGTGGTTATTAGTGATGATTTTGAGAAGGATATCATGGCAATGGCTAGGTATATTTATATTACATTAATGGATCCCCCTTCCCACCAATGTGTAAACTTAGGTCCAAATAATTTCCATGCCTTTCTCAAGGTCATATTAGTTAGTTAGTGGCAGATTGTGGCCTATAAACTAGGTCTTTAACTTACTTAAAATCTTCTTTTCACCACAAGGTCTTTGTGTTTTTTTTTCTTCTGGGTCATTCAAGAGCAAGGGTTACGTTTATCACAACTTTCCTTTAATGCACAATACTTTATCTCAGTGATAAAAATTGTTTAATTTTTTCTCCAGAGAAAATATATTCTTTCAAGAATAGGAATCTGAAAATCTGACCCAGACTTGCAAAGAAAGGATGAATCATTTGACATCTAATACATTGTTTTCCTAATTAGACATCTTCCATTTTAAATGCTGTTGAACATGGGGTATTGAAGTTAACACATTTCAATTCAAATGTCAGACCCCCAACCCCTATACTTCCTGACAGTATGGTTTTGGATAATTGCTTTCACTTCTCTGAGTGTAATGTTTCCTCATTTATAATATAAAATATCGATTAAAACAGATTTGAAAACTGCTGGTAAAGTATGTTGAACTGCCTATGTAAACTGTGCTGTTAAAATATTAAATGCAGATGTTAAAAAGTGTAAGTTTCTACTTCTCTTGCTTAATTTATAAGAATGGAATGTGTCAAAGAACTGATTCTCCTGTGACCTGATGACTATCCTAATCTTTAAATGTCAGAGCCAGGAATAGCTAAAATACCACATCTCCTAACGATCCTGATTCCTAAGGGGAATTATCTGGATGGGTTGGGAGCCGGCTTTTGTCACTCACCTTGTAGATGGAGGCTTCTTAATGATGGTACAGAACTTCACGTTTTCATGAATTCTGAAATACAAGGCTTAGAATTGGAATGCCCCTTGGATCATTGACCACTCAATTCTTAAGCCTCATTCCTAGAATTTGCCATTCTTTGGGTGTGGAGTGGGTCTGGAAATCTATTATTTTTAATAACCTACCTGCCCCTGTCGTAGCTCAGGGGATTGTAATGACCATCAGCCTGGGTGTAGGAAGCACTGCTTTAGAAGTTGTGGCCTTCTTCAAACACCTGATTACATTATTCAGTTCTCCTTCTCCAAGGCAGATGCCCCTCTGGCTGGGAGTTTTCCTGGAGCTCAGCTAAAATACCTCCTTAGTTTTCACCCCCCAGGTTTTCAGAGATAATGTATGTGTTCTTTTTTCTGTTTTCTGGCTCATCTTCATAATCATGCTATATGCATTCTAGAACAATTGAAACCTTTTTGACTGAGTGTAAATTTCTCATTTTAGTGTTATCACAGACCTTTGTGGTCTTATATTTAGGATCATGTTATTAATAGGCATGATAATGGTGAAAAGTGTCTGATTTGTCTTAATATGATGTTAATATTAAGTTGAACAAATGTAAAATATTGAGATTAAAGTTAAAATTCCAATTGATATGTAGAAGACTAGGTTTGTTGTCAGAAAACTAACAAAGAATATGGCAGGCATTCCATTTTATTTTATGTACTTCTTACTGTCCTTCAGAACTGGAGAGGTAGGTGTTCTAATTAGACATATTCCATTTCAAATACTGTTGAACATGGGATATTGAAGTTAACACATCTCATTTCAAGTGTTTAAAAACTTTTATTTTCATTTTTTCCCCAATAGGCCTTATTTTTTAGCCCATAAAATCTTTAAGAGCAGGTATTGAAAAAAATGAATAGAACTGTTACTCACTTCTGGCTCCCAATTTGGTGCATTGTACAATGAAGATAATGGCCAAAACCATGGTAAATAATGTGGTAATGTCTGTAGTAAGTTTTAAGATAAATGAAGTTTAGGCAAAGCCAGTTCTGTAAGCAAAATATTTAATGCTAGCATTCTTGAAGCACAGTGGATTAAGGATTAAGGATTATAAACAAGGACAAAATTGTTAAATTGTTGGAAGAACATTTCTTTTTCTCAGTCCATTGACTCCATTGTTTTTGGGAATAAAAGAATGCTTAACACCTCAGTTAGTAAAACCCATTATAAGCTTATTTGTTTGAAAGAATCTACAAGATTGTTTTTTTGTGACCTGAAGATATGTAGTGAACCCTGTTTATAAAAATCATGACTGCATGCTTTGTGGTTTTTGTTGTTAGAATGGTAACCAGAACTTTGCCAGTCCTGTAATGTAGAATTCATGCTATGGTTTGGTGTATCATGATTCTATTAGTCTGAATCTGTTTCAAAGCTGATTTCATTATATTACATAAATGAAGGCATGACAACATTGGTGAGTCACTTGAGCTCCTCATTGAGCATCAAATAGTATGGTAGGTAACAACAGCTGTAAGCTCAGTTATTACCAAGATAATCTTTTGAGAGTGGGTGATTATAGTAGTACATTGTTTTCTTGCCAGTGACCTTTCTCATACTCAGCTGCTCTTTAGCTTCCTTTGACTAATGTCAATTTCAATTCTGTTTCATGGCTTGCAGAGGAGTTGGGGAACATATACTGTACACACAGATCTCTTAACTACATGGTGTTTGAAAGAAAAAAGCAATACTTGTCCAGGGAGCATTGGCATGCTAATGTATTTTCAACTTCTTTCTACCTTTCAGTATCATTTAATCTTATACCTTCATTCATATATGTTTCTTCCACTTACATGGCAGTAATATTACATAACTCTGCATCTACTAAAGTAACTATATCTAAACATCTCACATACTGTCACCAGTATCACTGTAGATCCCAGGTGCCTGTGTTACCTCAAGAGAAAGTAAAATTATGCAATATGCAACTTCAACTCTTTCCTTTTACTTTAGTTCTTAATGTAATTTAGGTTTTTATGTTCCTTTTTAATCAGTAGATTATTTAATTGTACTGTAGATATAGTATTAGACTAGAATATAAAGTTAATTCAAGAAAAAAGACATATTCTGGAAAAGTTAAAGAAGATTCCTATGAGAAGAAACAAAATATTTTCATAAGTAATATCTCCAGGCAATACATGCTTCCTGAATTTATGAATGATGGCTTTGTGGGATTACAGTCCAAAAAATCAAATTCAGAAAATAAGTGGCAGCAAAGGTGAGGATAAGAGTAGTTTAGTCTGGGCTGAGAGAACATTACATCATACTTTCAGTGTCAGAAGAATATTTCATTTAATGCGGGCTATATTGCTTCCTTCAATTTTTATTATTTGTTTGCTGTCAACGGGTCTGCTCAGAAAATGGAATCACTATTGTCTTAAGTAGGTAAATGAGCATCTAGTTTGGGAATAAAAGAATGCTTACCACTTCAGTTAGTAAAACCCATTATAAGCTTATTTGTTTGAAAGAATCGACGTGATTGTTTTTCTGTCACCTATCGACGTGATTGTTTTTCTGTCACCTGCAGAAATGTAGTGAACCCTTTTTACAAAAATCATGACTGCTTGCCTTGTAGTTTTTGTTGTTGCTATTCTTATTGTTGGAGTAGTAGCCAGAACTTTGCCAGTCCTGTAATGCAGAATTCACGCTGTGGTTCAGTGTGTCATTTTATTAGTCTGATTCTGTTTCAGATAAGAACCACAGAGCAGTATCTCTATGAGTTCAGTTCTGTTTAGGTCAAACTGTAGTGCCCATCTTGAGTGCACGCAAAAACAAAAATCTAACATCAACTACCTCAAGCATAAAGCAACAACATCTCATTGATTCTAATCATGGGAAAACCCCAGTTTGAATCTGGCTTCAGAGTTCATTCTCTGGGTCAGAGTGAATGAGCCGTTGTTAATATTGCATATATACTATAAAATAACTTGTCTTTAAATATTAGACACAGGCTCAATTAAGGTAAGCATCTTAATATGGTTGTTCAAATTAATAAGAGTCCCTTATTAATCAACATCTCTCTCCTTCTTCCATATAATACAAAACTTTAGACTTGTTTAACTACCAAGTTACTGCTTATTCTGCATGATCTTGTGTATAGTATTTTAGACATTTTCTATTATTGTGTTATATATTATGTAGATGTTTTCTTATGTTTGCCTTTTTATTTACCTATGTTCTTTGCTCACTACTGCTTTTTTCATCTCATTCCTTTAATTTTTTCTTCCTGAAATAAATTAGTAGTTACCTACCTTAGCGATGTTTTCTTAGCAGTGAATTTTCAGCTGGGTGAAAGAAATCTTTATTTGGCTGTCATTGTTGAACAATAAACTGGCTATTGAAGTCTATGTTGAGGATTAATTTCTCAGAGAATTTGGAATTATTCCTTTTTTTCTGGCTTTTCTCATTATTGGAGTGGCTGTCAGATTGTCATTCCTTTTTAAGTCACCTGTCTTTTCTTTTTGGTTAATTTTAAGATCTACTCTTTGCCTTTGTTCTGCAATTTCAAAAATAAAGCCTATGTGTGGCTTTATTTTTATTCTCAATTTATGATTTCCATATGTGAAAATTCATTCCATCCATCAATTCCAGAAAAAAAAAGTTAGCCATTTCATTTAAAAATTTTTATTTTCCTCTGCCTCTCTATGCTCTTCTTTTGTAATTCATATTAGAAATATGAACTTTTCATTCTGCCTTCCATGGTCTCTAAAATATATTTCCCTACTGCTCTCTCCTGCAGTCCAGTCAGTGGTTTAACTTTACACTGATATTTTAATTTAAATGTATAACTACCTAGGATTTCTATTTTGTTTTTTTTTTCAGATCTTCCTACTATTTTATTAATTGTTTGTTTTAATCTTATGGGTTTTTTGAGTACTTCTTTTGCATCATTAATTATTAAATATACTTATTTTTAGCATCCACTAATTCTAATTAGTTTCCTCATCTGAAAAAGAGATAATTTTGTGGCTATCAATGCGTGACTGTTTGAAATGTCCTTAGAATAGTGCCTGGAATATAGTAATTACTCAGTAAATATTGACTGCTATCATCATCATCACCAAATCTTGGCAACCTTATCCTATTTTTTATTGTTGGTCCCCTTAATGAATGCATATATTTATTTGTCTATTTTCTAATTTTGGATTACAACTTTATCTTAAGGGGACCTCATTCGTGGAAATCCTGGATGTTCTCATTTGAATACTGATCTTTCCAGAACAGGTTTTATATTTGCTTTTGATGGCTGCCTTAGAAATATTACCCAAGGTGGGCTACTTTGGACCCAATTTATCAGAGGTATTTAGGGTTCCCTGAGATTGAATAATACAAATTCTATCATCAAACCCTAATGAATTTTCAGGGAGAATGAGCATATTTTTCTCACCTAAAACTTAAAAATATTTTAGTGACTTCATATATTCCTAAGTATAACCTGTAGAAGGACAGAGGGCCTGGCATGATGACAGTGGACTCAGTTCCAACTCTGTGAAGTGATCTCAGTTCCAGCTCCCAGGTAAGGACCCAGAAACCAACAGCCTCCCCGCAGGCAACAGCAGCAGCCTCAGTCCAGAGGCCACTGCTTTTTTTTTGAGAATGAGAATAAAAAGATCAAATGTGCATTTTGAAGCTCTCCATTGTAGCCACTTATGGTGGAGTGAAGTCCTGGAAGATGTCAGGATACTAAAGCAATAATTCTAGTGTTTTAGTTTCCTAGGCTGCTCAAGCAAATACCAGTGCAGTGGTTCAGCTTAAACAATGAGAATTTATTTGTTCATGGTTTTGAGGCCAGAAAAATATCCAAATGAAGGTGTCACCAAGGTAATGCTTTCTTCCTGAAGAATGGCATTCTTGGGCTAGCAGCCTGTGATCCTTGGCTCTTCTAGCACATGACAAGGCACATGGTGGCATCTGCTGGTCTCTTCCTTCTCTTCCTGTTCCATGGACATAGCTTGTTGCTTCCTCAAGCTTTCTCTCTCTCGCTGCCAGAATTTATTACATTTATAAATGATTCCAGTAATAGAATTAAGACTTGTTCTGACTGGGCTGGGTCACACGTACCTTAACTGAAGCCTCATTGATAGGTCCTACCGATAGTGGATTCACACCCACAGGAATGGATTAGACCTAAGAACATGGGGTACATAAAGCGTCAAACCACCACACCCAGGAAAAGCTAAGAGGCCTGTAGAAGCAGCAGAGCTTGAAGAGAGGGAAGAACAACTAGAGTCGTTTAAAGGAGGAGAAGCCTCAGGAGTTTGTTAGAGATTTTGAGAATGAGAATATTGAGTAATAAAATGTGGAATATGTAGAGAAAAGGGCCCTGTGGAACTCTGATATTTGAGAGAGGATCAGATTAAGAGGATCCAGTTAAAGAGACCGAGAATGGACTGTCAGAAAGACAGGAGGAAAACCAGGAGAGAAAATGATTTAAGCTTCTTTTGTTAAAAATGTAAGGCATTACTGGTGAATTATGATTTGTGCTGACCATCTGTTTGGCTAAGCAGGCCTGATTTAGATACTGGAGCAAGTTCAATAACACAAAGATCCATCACCTGAGCTTTAGATGATTCACATGAAAAGCTGGCCAGGATGAGAAAGTAGAGGTATATTTTTTGAAGCTTTTCAGAAATGGATCTTTCTGATTGTCATTTTTCCTTCTGCCTGACTCATAATCCTACTTCTGGAATTAAGAAAGCGATAATCTCCTAAGAAGTCACTTGAACCTTATGGGATGGGCTCGGCTATTCAGTAAGCACCTTACTGGATGTCTAGTCCTAATATTTTAATGTTGCTACTTGAAAATTGATTCATAACTTTTCTGAAATTATGTATTTTAAATGCCATAATCCTTCAACTCAACCCGTAAAATGTTCTCAAAAGAAGTTGCTTTATAAATTTAGTTTGAAATGCTAGTGATAAATGAAAGCAAGGGGTAAGGGATATGGTAGGTATAATCTTTTTTTCTCTATTATCGTTTTATTTCTTTTTCTGATGTCTTTTTATTTCTTTTTCTAAATCGATGCAAATGTTCTAAGAAATGATGAATATGCAACTATGTGATAATATTAAGAATTACTGATTGTATATGT
>PVIY010010778.1:0-24586 GCA_004026745.1 Myrmecophaga tridactyla | reverse complement strand
CGTTTATAAAAAAAAAGCAATAGCTGCTAAGGAGACAGAATTTCTGATGTTTTATAGTCTATTCCAGGTTTTCTCTAGACTTTCCCACACCAAGGCCCCTTTAGTAATTGATACCTCCCTTAAAGTTAATAAAATAATTTTGTGGACAAAAAATAAAAAAAAAAAGAAGTTGCTTTATGGGTTGTGTGTGTGTGTGTCTGTAGATTTGGCGGCTTTGTAGAGGAACTAAACACTTTATTTCTTCCAGAATTTTAAGAGTTGAAACCTTTTTTCTTTTGGAAAACTGTCCTAACCATTTGTTGTATTTTAAGCAGTAGGGAAAGTGATGTTAGTTTTCGCTATCAACTTCAAACTGCATAGGAAGAAAACATTATTGAAGTTTGTATCGTATGTGGATTGATACTTTGTAATAGAGTGAATGCATAGCAATGTAGAGAAATTTCAGATTCAGGGATAGTGAAATATAAAAACAAAGCTCCTAAGCAACTGATATGTAGCACAAGAAACCAGTTCATTTATTTGCAATAAGATATATGTCCATCAGTTAAACCAGAGATTCACGTTAACTTTCCTATATCATATTTTCTATGTGAGCAAGTTGCATGGGAAGACTTAGAATTAGAAGTGTGCTTACCAAGGTTGTGCTCAAAATTAGGGTAAAGTTATATTATGCTAATATTAAATTGTACTAGCTTTTGAGAGTCAGCTTTGTCTGTCTTCACAATTGGGAATGACCCATGAGCCCACTGAAGTTCCCACTGTGGCCATCAGGTACCTTCTCCTCTTGTTTTGTTTTTTTTTTCTTCTTCTTCATGTGCGTGTGTGTTTTCATTGCTGATTAGCATACCTTGTAGATGGCTTTTTAAAAAATGTACACAATGTGTTATATTTTTTCCTACTAGAATGCAAGCTTTATGTTCTCTAGAAGAGGGCTCAGCATTATTTCCTGTACGGGGCTATATGGTAAATATAAAATGTGCAATCATGGTGCAAAACTTCATTTACAAAAGTGGGAGCAGGCCAGATTTTACCAATCCTTACTGTAGAACCGTGTCTGTCACATGGTAGGGATTCAGAATAATGTGTGTGGAATAAATGAAATGTGTCAGGCTATTATTACCACTACCACCACCACCACCACCACACATTTATTCAGGGCTTAAATTAAGTATCTGGCACATTGCCAAGTGGTCTCTTGTTTTCTAATTTATCATACCAGTTCTGTAAAATCTATGTGTTAAGATTTTTCAGTGACCAAAATCGCCAAATAAGATTGATTTTTATGAGAAAGGTTACCTTACTTGGTATGTGGAGTTTAAGGTAAGAAATCCAAAGTTTAGTTGATAGCTCCGGAAATATGAGGCATATCTTCAACCATCTATCCCCCTTTCAAGTGACACGGTAGCTGCTTACACTCCAGCCCTCACATCTGATTGCAGCCGGCATGAAGGAGGGGGCGCGGTGGAGGGTTCTTCCTGGCCGCTATGGAAATTCTTGAGATGGCACACAGCTTTTCTACTAGCCAGCACTTGCCTCACATGGTCACTTACCTGCAGTGGTCACTGGATAACAATGCCCATATGTCAGTGATGTGCCCAATTGAAAGTCAGGGATACATGGTTAGGGGTAAGCAATGGGAGAGAAGTAACAGTTTCTGCCACATTTGGAAGACCATTATTCCCATTTTTTAGAAGAGGAAACACAAGCTTAGATGAATAACTTGCCCAAGGTGACAAACTGGAGAGGGATGAATTCTGAACTGTGAACTAGCCAGGCTTCTTGGGATTCTAAGTCTTCTTGTGTTGGAAGCCATTCTCTCTCCTCAAGGAAACACTTTTCCTGGTCCTTTATGGGTGGTTTTTTCAAAATTTTATTCTCTAATAACAGTGTCATTTCCCTCCTTTTCAAATGGTTTAATATCATTTTAGTGTTACCTTAAGAACCGCCTGTAATAGGCACAAGTTACCTGAATTGAAACTTTTGGTTTTGATGTAAGTCTCCTACAAGGGTATAGCACAATGGTAAATTTCTAACAGGCACTGTAACTTTGGCCATGGCAGAGGGGCGAAGGTCAGTAAGATGTGGGCATGGGGCCTTGGGGCCACAGGGCCAACTGTGTCAAACATGGTCATATTTGAAATACAGCATAAGAAAATATTCAGGGCTTAATATTCTTTGTTTGGAAAAACTCACTAAATAATGCACTCATGAAATGATCTAACTTTATTATTAATTATGATGGAACTTTATTCTCCAGGAGTTTGTCTTCTCACTCTCACTTAAAATCATCGCAAGTTCAAAGTGCTCTTTCAAATTCTTACCCTTCTGTTTTCAGCATAAACTAAGCATCTGAAGATTTTTACAAAGGAGAATAACAGCTAATTATCTCGTTTGGTTTTTGTGTAGCTCTTAAAAGTAGAATATTACAGGAAATAACCTGTTAGCAAGTTCAACAGTTATTAAGTATCCATTTCTTTTGACAGATATGCTGCAGAAATTCTTCAGTTTGAATGCATTTTTACTTTTACTGAAATGGTATCATTTATATACTAATTTCTGGCAAAAGCTTGCTACTTTATTAATGAAAGCATGATGCCATAAGGAGTTATTTTTGCATTGACAGCAAGAGAGAGCACTAAAAATCTGTGGTCCAGACCAATAATTTCTTCTCATTATTGGTGTAGTGGTTGGTCAGACAGGCCACGGCCATATTGTCTGAAACTTCAAAGATGTAGCCGTGTCCAGATACAGTGTGCACACGTGTACTTGGCTTCCAATATTCAATTTAAAGAAGTGATACCAAGCCAATTCTGCAAGTGAAATACAACTTTTGCCACAGTGTTTGATTTTAATATTTCTAAACTGAGATATTTGAAGGCAAGATGCTTTCTTTTTTTTGCATTAAATCCTAGGTGCCAGGTGCAGAGACCCATGGACATGGCCGAATAAATGAAATTTCCTTGAATTAATGAAATAATCAAGATATTACCAATCTATTAAGAGATGATGTGTACAAAGTGTATTTACTGAGATTACTTACTAGACACATGTATCTAACATGTAAGTGAAAAAATAGGATTTTAAATTAACAATATTTTCCATAACTATCCAGAATTTTAATATTGGAACAAAGTAACATATTTAAAAGGTCATTTATTCTGTTCTTGGTATTATGCAAATATTTTGTGTTTTAGAAATATATATATTTTTTATTCCTCTGTCAGTAACCAGAATTACACTCTTTTATTTGGCTGGCATGCATGTCTGTTTAATTGGAGGTTGCCTGCATTTTGAAATTCTGAGCACCATTTTATCCAAAGGACTGCTTCATTCTGAATAAGCTACATTGCATTTTACTCTTGCTCGTGGAGTATCCTGCCCTCAGCCCTGTTTCCTTTCACCTCTTGGTCAAAGAACTGCATCATTCCATAGTGAGAAGAGTACATTAAAAAGCACAACAATAATAATAATAATAAATGTTAATCAAAAAACTGCATGTGTCTTTCTGATTGTGCCAGTGTTGTGGTATTCAATTATGCAATTTTCATTGGCATATTAATCATCTTTTCAACAAACAAGCCGGCGTTAATTAAAGCAAACCATGGATAAAGACATGTTGCGGGATCATCATTCCGTTTATCACAGTGCACAGGCTGGCCGTTAAGTAAATTCCGGACTGTGAGATGAATTTCAATGTTGGCTTCCTCTTGTTGTTGTTCTTGGAGTTTGAATGCAACTCATCTCACAATAATAACAACAAACTTCAGACTTCACAAGAGGAGGATGAATTTGTTCGCAGTTAATGGTGAAGAAAGAAAGAAGAGCTGTGTGTTTCCTGTGGAATTGGGCTATTTACAACTGGATAATTTTTGAAGATTTCTTTATTTTTCTTGAACTTCAAGTGCCAGAACGGCAGAATTGAATAGTGAATCTGTTTCTTTATATCTACTGGGCAAAAAATATTATGTGTTATAAAGGGAGCTAGAGTTTGTGGTCTATATGCAAAATCAGTGTTCTGTAAAAATAGTATACCATGATGGAAGATATTTAAACACATTGTACTTAAATATTTGAGTTTAATTAAAATATTTGTTGGGATTTCATTTCCAGCCATCACACTTTCAACTGCAAATGCCTCCAAGCTCTTGTTATTTTATACTTGTTCTCCATCTTCCTTTGTAATAATTTTAACAGTCGCTCCAATCTTTGAAACCCTGCAAAGACCAACAATAATCATTATGGAAGGGATAAATCAATGAAATGAACTGTGTTGAAACAAAGAAAACCAAATATGCTTACTTAATTTACTGTGTACTTGTAAGCTCCATATTAGACAGTAATTATTCATTTTAAAACACTATTCTCCTGAAATGTGTCCATTGTTTGCACTGTTTTAAAAGTAGAATGTTCCCACATGTTCGTCAGCTATATGCCAATTGCATATGTGTTTCTCCAACCTTAAAGATTTTCAGCACTTTGTATTGAAATGCTATCCAAGGTAATTGCTGCCAGAATTAGAGATTATCTCTGGTCCTGCAGAAAATAGTATTGATCTTTCAAAAATATTGGAGAATACTTTTATACAAATTGTTTATACATTTGTTTCCCTTCTTAATTAAGAGATATAACATATATTGCTTTTTTGGAAAAATTATGTGTTATGGACAAATGCCTTCCCCATAAAGGCCAGCAAAGTACTGTCAAATGCAACAAAGGTAAGAAATATTTCAATACTATCTAGTAAAGCAAATTGTGAGATTTTATTATTCACTTCTAGCTTTGTTCAGCTCAAGGCCGTAATTGTATTTATTTAACAGAGTTGTTGAAAAGTAAATGAAATGCTACGTAGAAATTCCTGGCATATGATAAACCCTCATTAAACAATGCTGATTACTGCCAATTATAGTTAGATGAAAAACATCTGTTTTAAAATTAATGTAAACAGACATGAATAAAATTTTATAGATTTTATATTTTAACATAACCTATACTTATCATTTTACAACATAAAATATATTATATAAAGATATAGTAACCACTACCCTACTTTCGCCATGGTTGGGGATACTCAATGAATTTGCTTCCTAGTTTATCATAGTGTTATATTTTATTGTCTAATTCACTGTTTTCCTATACTCTGAGTGACTTGAGAAGGAGTATGGTAGGAGTTAAATGTGCTTAAATATATCTTGCTGTAGAAATACTATAAATCTAATTATTTTTCATTAATGACTCCCATTGCAAATTAAAATTTTATTTTTACAGAAAATATGTTGATTCTGAGACTTCTAGTTAGTAGTTTGTCTTTAAATGAGGCTCTGAGCTTCTCTTCTTTCCAACCCCCCAAAATTCAACGTAACAGCTGTTTTGTGTACAAAGAGAACTGTATATGATTCTTGAAGATACTTAACCTGTTATAGAGGAATTCTAACAGTGGGATATGGAAAGCATCAAGATCTTTTTGGAAAAAAATATATTAAATTTGCTTTAGCCAGCATTCTCAAGAGATACAGCACCTTTGGAACATAGACTAGATGGATAGACAGGGTAAGACAGAATAAGCTAATTAGATAGATAGATAGACAGATAGTAAGTACACCCTGGCCAGTACAGTAACTGGCCTCTTTGCCTGTTGATTCAGAGGCATGAGGAGCCCAAGGTGGCCAGGAGTCATTCTTAACATCCAAGTCAGCAGAATCATTGCTGTGTCTTAGTTCTTTGGAACTAAGACCTCTGGACCAGCAAGGCAAGGTCATGGGGGCAGAAAGCAAGAATTACCCTGGCCCTTCAGGGTATTGCTACCCAGTTGGCACCAAAATTGAGTCTTTGCAAGGTCTTTCCACTTTTCTATCAATTCAGCTGCTTTAAGATGATGGGGGACATGGTAAGACCAATGAGTTTTATGAGTATGGGCCTATTGCATCACTTTCGGTACCAAACTCTGTGTTAGGATTTTCTAAAGAATGAACCAACAGGATATATATATTTTGCCAAGAGGCAAAATAGAGGCAAAATATAAAATGTTATACATGTAGTTGGTTATATAACAAGGGGAAAAAAAAAAACAATGCCTACAGCATTTTTATTGATGAAAGTGAAAACTTTATTTATGGACACAGTTTCTTTTATATATATATTATAATATATATTTTATATGTATTGTATTATATATATATATATATAAGAGAGAGAGATTGATTGATTGATTATAGGAATAGGTTCACAGGACTTTGGGAATTGGCAAGTCTTAGTTCTGTAAGGTAGGCCTTAAGCTAGAAATTTTAATAAAAAGATGATTCTGAAATCTGACACATCTGTACTCCGTAGGGCAGGCTGCAAGCTAGAAGCTCTGTGGAAGATGAAGTTGTATTCTCCAGGCATACCTGGCTGGTTGAAGAAGAGCAGAAATTGTTCTTTCTGACTTTCAAAAATCTCAGTTCTCCCTTTAAGACCTCCAATGGATTGATGAGGGCAATCTCCTTTGTTGATTGTAGATGCACTCAACTCACTATCTACAAATTACCTTCACAGTAATAATCTATCTACAAATTACCTTCACAGTATTAATCAGGCTAGTGCTTATTTGACTAAGCAGCTGGACACCATAATTTAGGCAAGGGGACATGTGAAATTTCACCCCAAAGTGTCATTTATTTCTAGATTAAAATCTGGAAGAGAGATGATGATGAAGTGGTGCCCATTCTTCCACACTCTATGTCTTGAGATTTGGACAATCTTCCTACCTTTTACTGCTCAACAAACACTGGAAGCTGTAAGAGAAGTATTTTCTTCTTTTGCCCCATCCACACCACCACCTGATGATATGCCAAGGTGTGAGGGGCATATACAGAGTGTGACTATATTTATCAGATTCTCCCACCTGGAACTCACTTGGCACCTTCAGTGACTCTGGCCACACAATGGCATCCCAAACTGTCACCATATACTGCAAGCCCTTAATGAGATATATCCAAAGAGAGAGAACTCTATCAGTAGATAAGCAATTAGTCCTTCTACTGGTTTATATATTATGTGGTCTTCTAACTACAGTACTTCTCTCTCTTTTCCTTTATAACAACCCAAGTAGAAATTATTGCCCATGTTTTCTTTTAATTTTCTCCCGCTTACCTCCATGGATGATGATCTGCTCAGTTATATGTATGATCTCTTCTCCTAAATTCAAAGGGTTAATTTATTAGATTACTGAAATAACTCTGTGCTTCTTGTCACTATCTTCATACTCTTCTGATTGTTCACCTCTTTCCTGTTTAACGTTGGTCTTCCCGAAGATTCCCTTCTCAGCCCTATCTTCTTCTCATCCCACGCATGCTTTCTGGTGATCTTGCTTGTTTCTAGGGCTTCACTCCACAGTGACTTCCAAATCCATAGATTTGGTGCTGAAGAAGAACCCCTATTATTTCAAACTCAACATATCTGAAATTGAATTTTGCAATTTTCTATCCTAACCATCTCCTCCTTTTGTATTACACTTCACCATGAAACCATCATAATCTGTCCATTCTCAGAGCTAGAAACCAGGTGTCATCCTCGACTCCTAACTCTCCCTCATGTCCTTTTTATTACCTCCACATTCAAATTCTGTGGAGGCTGTCTCTCTCTTCTCTTGAATCCCTGACCCTGGTGGTTTTGCCTTAGTAAGAGCCTTCATCTATCTCTTCCTTTGAATTTACCACGTAGAATTATGCCATGTCCCTTCTAGACCATCTCTGTGTGTCTAGCATGTTCTCTCCCTACTCTTTCAGTACCTTTAGATTTTCACGTTTCCCCTTGAATAAGATGTCATGGTCAATGATTCTCAAAGTGTGGTCTCCGGACTAGAAGAAACTGCATTACTTGGGAACTAATAGAAATGTAAAATCTCCAGGTCTCACCTCCGACCTACTGAATAAAAAACTCTGGGTGTAGAGCCCAGCAATCTGGGTTTTCACAAGCTGTCCAGGAATTCTGATACATACCAAAATTTGAGAACCATCGGCCTAAGCCAGGTATTGCCAACTTTTTTCTGAAAAAATCCAGATAGTAAATATTTAGCTTTGGAGGCCAAGAGGCAAAGTACAAAATGTTAATATATGTAGCTAGTTATAGAACAAGGAAAAGAAAAACAATGCCTGCAGCATTTTTATTGATGAAATTCAAAACTTTATTTATGGATGTAGTTTATTATAATATTTTTATCAATAAATAGTATTCTTTAAATTGTTTAACTATTTAAAAATGCATTAGTAAAAAAACATTCTTAGCTCATGGGCTTTATAAAAATTGAGGATCAGATTTAGCCCATAGGCCATAGCCATCACCAGATTTATATTTCCCTTCCCACCAGGCTTGGACACTTATTTTTAAATTTAGTCATCCGTTTGTATGTAAATCTCCTTCCTCCTATGCTAAGCTCCTTGAGGGCAGTAATTATGTTGTATTAATTTATGTATCATCCACAGGAGGTAAAGTACCTGGCTCAGTAAGCATTTGTTCAGTGAATCAAGAAAGGAATGAATACATTGGAAAGCATAGAATGCCATTTAGGGAGAATCTTCCATCAGTTTATTTTTAGGAATTTGTTTATTATATGTTTATTTATGTTTGACCTAGAAATATCTGTGTAACAGAATCCATTTATTCATTTTCCCTTCTCCCTTGAAGGACATGCCCACTTCAATTCATCCCATCGGCCACACCAGCCACAACATGGGCAGTCTTTACTTTGAGTGCTCTCAGCTAACATTTCATGGGTTTGTTTTGTGAAGCAGAGGTGGAAATGGATAATGAATCTCTGCCACACTTGAAGTTGCAACCTAAGGTTTTTCTTAAAAAGCTTCTGCCACCAGTTAGATTGTTCTGCTGAACTTCATCGTTACAGCCTGTTTTTATTATTATTTGTATTTATTAGTCTTATTTGCATGCACATTCCATATCCAACAAACATACACTTCCCCTTCCTCCTTTTCCTCATCCCCTGGTAA
Organism: Myrmecophaga tridactyla; assembly: GCA_004026745.1. Classification (NCBI taxonomy): domain Eukaryota; kingdom Metazoa; phylum Chordata; class Mammalia; order Pilosa; family Myrmecophagidae; genus Myrmecophaga; species Myrmecophaga tridactyla. The sequence continues at coordinate 15,605 of PVIY010010778.1, read as the reverse complement.
CCATTACTCTGCCTTTTGTCTCTGAGGATCTTCTATTTATAGACGTCCAAGTGGCATAATATAATACTTGCCTTATGTGCCTTGCTTATTTCACCGGGCATATTTTCAAGATTCTTTCATATTGAAGCATGTCTCAAAACTCATTCTTTCTTATGGCCAAATGACACTCCAAGATGTGTTTATATGTTATTTTGTTTTTCTAATCATTTGTCAAAGGACACTCGGGTTGCTTCCCCTTTTGACCACTGTGAATAATGCTGCTATAAGCATTGGTGTACAAGTGTCTGCTTGAACCCCTGTGTTCACCCTTTTTGGGAATATACCTAGAAGTGAGATTGCTGGGTCATATGGTTATTTTATATTTAACGTTTTGAGGAACTACCATATTGCTTTCCATGGTAACTGCACCATTTTACATTCCTATCAACAATACACTAGAGATTTTTACTTCTCTGCATCATCTCTTAATTTCCAATTTAAAAATAATAGTCATCCTTGTGCGTGTGAAGTGGTATCTTAGTGTGGTTTTGATAAGCATTTCTATGTGGGATATATTTTCATACGCTTATTGGCAATTCATATATATACATTTTAAAAATGAGTTCAAGTCTTTGACCATTTTACAACTCAGTTAGCCGTCTTTTTGTTGTCTAATAGTAAAAGTTCTTTATATGTTCTGAATGTTACACTTTTATCTGGGGCGGGCCAAAGTTGACTCAGCAGGCAGCGTTCTCACCTGCCACGCTGGAGACCTGGGTTCAATTCCCAGTGCCTGCCCATGTTAAAAAAAAAAACAAAAAACCTCTAACCTGAAATATGGTTTCTAACTATTTTCTCCCAGTCTGCAGGTTTTCTTTTCACTTTCTTGTTAATGTCTTTTGATGCATAAAAGTTTTAATTTTGATGAAGTCAGAGTTATCCATTTTTTCTTGTTGCTTGAGTTTTGGTTTCATATCTAAGAACCCATAACCTAATCCCAGGTCATAAGATTTGCCCTTCTGTTATTGTTTAAGTTTATAGTTTTAGTTTTTATACTTAGGTCCTTGATCATTTTTGAGTTAATTTTTGTATAGCTCTGTTTTTTTTATTTTTTTATTTTATTTATTTATATTTTTACGTGGGCAGGCATCGGGAAACGAACCCGGGTCCTTTGGTATGGCAGGCAAGCATTCTTGCTGCTGAGCCACCGTGGCCCACCCTGTATAGCTCTGTTTTGATCATGCCTTATCTGTTTAACTTATTTTTTAAAAATAATTTTTTTATAGAAAGCACAAAAAAAAGTAGTAAATATTTCCCATACACACTTCACCTGGCTTCTTATACTGTTACTATCTTGTTTAACCATTGTACAATTATCAAAAGCAAAAAAGTAACATTGGTACAATATTATTAACTAAATTACAGACTTTGTCCAGATTTTCCAACTTTCCCCCATCGATGTTCTTTTTCTTTTTCTGAGATCTGTTCCAGAATTCTATATTGCATTTAGTTTTTTGTATCTTCTTAGTATTCTCCTATCTGTAGCAGTTCCTCTCTCTCTCTCTCTTTGTCTTTCACAACACTTTTGAAGAGTAGCTATTAGTTATTCTGTAGAATGTCTTGAATTTTGGTTTGTTTAATGTTTTCTCATGATTAGATTGAGGTCCTACTTGTTTTAGCAAGAACACCACAGAAGTGATTCTGTGTACTTCCCAGTACGTCATGTCACAAGGCACGATGATGTTGATGCATCTTATTGCTGTTGATGTTAAATTTGATCCATTGAATATGGTAGATCTGTAGCCTACCAAATTAATTGAAATTGCATTTCAATTAAAATAGCACTTAGAACTTTCTTATATCAAATCTAATCCTGGGCAACCTAATATATGGTAAAGTATGATATCAGCAGTCAGCAAAGGGTTTTTTTTTTTTTTGGACAAAAATAAAATAATTAGGCAGAAGTTTAAATAGTAAGAATTTGGTATCATCTAGCTGTTGTTTGAGGCACATAATACTGAAAAAATTTTAAATGTTTTGCCAGTATTGTCGAGGTAAACCATGATTTGAGTTGGGTTGCTTCCAATGCTCATGTTGGAAAAAATAAACAGGTACCAAGAATTATTCTCTTTACTTCATAATTTCTTGAATCTGTTTCAGGTAGCTTGAGTGAAAAAAAGGAGGAAGATGATAAAGGCAGAAGCTTAGGTTTAGGTAGGGCAGTCCCAGGTAAGAGTTTTGCTGTAGTGGAGCCATGGCTAGAAAATTGAGTGAGAATTTTGAGTCTCTATTTCAACGTTCAATTAGAATGCTGAAAGAATAATTGGAAGGTAAATTAAATAAATAAAATAATTAAAAATGTTATTTATCTACCTATGTATTAAAACATCATATGTGTGTAGTCACTCTGTTAAGCTTAAGAATAGTTTGTGACATAGAAGTTTGCAGTAGAAATTCCAGTTGATTCTCTTTGTACCAACTTTTTCATTTTACAGTTATTTACTGAACACTTTCAGTTTGGCCAGTGTGGCCTGTTTCCCCTTAGAAAGGATGAAGAATTAGGAATATCTTATGCCCTCAATATACTTTGTACATTTTCCAATGTAGCAGTTACTATATTGTAGTTTATTTACATAGCTATCGTCCCATCCCTACACTGAGCCCTGCTTTTTAATTTTTATACCCTAAGTATCTGCTCTTAGCCCAGGTTAGTCCCTGGCAGAAAGGAATAGGAATTGTCATGAGGGAGATGTGGAGGGAAGAGACTGTAAAGGTAGGATGCTATGAGAAAGCACACTGTGTTTGGACACAACAAGGAGTTAGTTCTGGGAGAGTTTGGTGGGAGGGTGGGCATTAAGCTGAGGAGACAAACAGAGGAAAGAAACAAAAAGTGCCATGCAAACAAATTTAGACTTTATCTGTAGGTGACGGAAGCCTTTTGTATTCAGGCTTGTACTGACCCTGCAGTCAGTAACAAGATCGTAGGAGTGAGCATATGTCTGTGGTGGATTGAATTGTATGCCCCAGTTTGGATATGTTCTAGGTCTTGTTCATATTCTGGTGGCTGTGGGACCATTAGAAATAAATTCTCTTAGAGATGTTACTTCACTTAAGGTGTGGCCCAACTGAATCAGGTTGAGTTTTAATCTGGATTACTGGAGTCCTTTGTAAACTGAGTGAAAGTCAGACAGAGAGAGAAAGAGCCACAGGACCAGACAGAAGTTGGAAGTCAGGGGAACCCAGAAGAGAAAGGAGAAGATGCCACGTGCATTATTGTGTGATGGAAAAACCAAGTAGTGAGGATTATCTGCAGCCAGCCCCAGAGTACCACAGTGTTTGGGAAAAAAAGCTTTGCTTTGTTGACACCTCAATTTTGGATTTCTCCTACCTTCTACAACCATCCAGACTATAAACTCCAGTTGTTTAAACCAAACCACTGTATGATAATTGTTTTATCAGGTGGGAAACTAAAACAGCTTTTGATATCAGAAAGAGGGGTGCTGCTACGACAAATGCCTAAAAATGTAGAAATGGCTTTGGGATTGGGTAATGGATGGAGGCAGAAAGAATTGGGAGGTGCTTGATAGAAAAGCCTAGATTGCTCTAAAGAGACTGTTGTTGGAAATATGAACCTTATAGGTACTTCCTATGAGGCCTTAGAAGGAAATATGTTTTTAGAAAATGGAAGAAAGGTGATCCTTATTTTAAAATGGCCGAGAAGTTGGCAAAATTTTATTCTCAACCAGGTTTGATTCCCGGCTCATACACTTCCCCAAAAACAAGGAAAACAAACAAAAAAACGAGCAAACAAAAATTCAACAAATGGTGTTGCAATAATGGGATACTACATGGAAAAAGGATGAAATGTGATCCCTGCCATAAAGCATACAAAAAAAAATTGTACTCTCATGTCAGATGAAAAGCAGAGCTTGTACGCAGTAAACTGGATATTTGGCTAAAGAGATTTCTAAGCTAAGTATGAAAGGTACAGCCTGGTTTCTCTTTGAAGCTTATAATAAAATGTAAGAAGAAAGGGATATGTTGAAAACTCAACTCTTAAGCACAAAGAAACCAGAAATGGGTGGTTTTGAAAACTCTCAGCCTATCCAGATAGTGTGTTCTGAGACTAGGGCCAGAAGTGTCTCTATCAGGGACCTCCCAGAGCTTTAGGGAAGTGACTTTTCAGAGAATAGGGTTCCATGTGTGCGTTTAACTGAAGAACCCTTTTCTAATGAAGGTGTGACTGAACATAGACTCAGTTGGCCGTTTCAGTGGAAGTCAAGGTTGGAAATGCAGTTATCTAGGATGGATCTGTGGAATGTTCTATTGTCTGATGGTTTGGACCTGCTTGAACTGCTCACAAAGTTGACAAGGATTTTGCAAAACTTTGTGTAAGCAGAGCAACTGCCAACCTGGACTGAAAATGAAAGAAAAGGGGCAGATTGAAAGAAGAATAACTGCAAGGGCAGAACCCATAGAAGCAAAGATCTGGACCAAAATGATCTCCTTGGGCCAAGTGAGTGGGCCTACCCAGTGTGTGGAAAGAGTGGGTCTACCCCTGTGCTTAATGGGGACAGACCATCTGTCCCAGTGGTTAGAGGCGTTGGGTCGTGAGCCATAGTTCAGGGAGAGTGCTGCCACCGCAGTGCCCCTGGCAATCATGGGGAGGCTAGTCTACATCCTGATGCTCAGACAGGGTGGGACCTTTGCCCCAGTATTGGGGAGAACATAGCTGCTACACAAGCACCTAGGAGGGGTGGAGTTCTTGTTCCATTAGGCCCGGAGACAAACCATCAATCTATCAATGACTGTCAGACCTTGAAATTTAAGGAGTTTGCTCTGCTACCTTTTGGGCTTTTTTGGTACCAGTGGCTCCAGTTTCCCACCAATTTCTCCTTTCTGGAATTGGAAAACTGTATCCTATGCCAGTCTCACCAATGTATATTGGAAGTAGATAGCTTCTTTTCTCTGTGGTTCTCAGGTTCACAGATAGAGGGTATATTGTGATGGAATGAATGCATTTCGCCTGTGGGAAGAACATGTCTTTTGGGAATGGTGGAATTGTGCACCTCAGTTTGGACGTGTTCTTTGTCCACATGTTAGTGGGTGTGGAGCCATTGTAAATAACATCTGTTCAAGATGTTAGTTCATTTAAGGTGTGGCCCAGCTGAATCAAGTTGGACATTAATCTGCATTACTGGAGTCCTTGATCAGCAGAGTGAAAGTCAGACAGAGAGAAGCCACAGGGAGCAGCCAGAGCTAGAAGTCAGTGGAACCCAGAAGAGAAAGAAGACACCACCATATACATTGCCATGTGACAGAAAAGTCAATGACTGAGCATTACCTGTAGCCAGATCTAGAATGCCACAGTCTTCGGGGAGAAAGCATCACCTTGCTGATGCCTCTATTTTGGACTTGTCCTAGTCTCTAAAGCCATGAATCAGTAACTTCCTGATGTTTAAGCCAATCTGTGTTTGGTATTTGTTTTAGCAGCTAGGAAACTAAAACAATGACCAATGCCAAGAAAATTTTAAATAGGCATAGTTTGCTTCCCCTCCTTTCTGGTATTCTCTGCCTCTAGCCCTTCTGTCCCCTTCTCCCTCAGTCTGCCTGCTACAGAAATATCACCTACTTCCTTCTGACCACTATTCAGAAAATGTGAGGTAAGTGTAACTGATCTCTGCTAGATTACTAAGAAGAAAATATGGAAAGGTGGAATGACTGCACATCACACTCCAAGACTTTTTTTTACTTTTATAAAGATGATGCTTGTAAGCCAATATGAATCCATAGTTGGTGGAATTTCATGCAGAGAATGTATTGGAATATATATATATATATTGGAATAAAATATATCTGATGGTGAAGGAAGAAATATTTTTATTTTCAGGGTTTAATGGAAGGAGAGCAGACTTCAGGCTCAGATCCCTTAAGTGTCCCGGCTTGCTATAACTTTTTATTTCCTTCTTTCTTTTTTTCATATCCCACATACACTCTAAAATGGTCATTTTCCCCAGATTGTCCCATCCGTGTACCAACTGCCATTTCCAGCTAAAACTATTTAGTTCCAGAGTTATATTTAGAGTTTCCTGAGCTCATCCAATATAATTATTAAGGTCATTGTTAGGGACACAGAAGTTTTCACAAATAGTAGTTCTAAAAGCAAAAAAGATGGAGCTTTTTGTGGGGAGCAGAGAGCAATTAGAAATGCTGGGTTGGCAAACACAGGTTTAGTGTCGTGTTCTTCAGCGTGATTAAAAATCATTCTTACATGGAAATTTTATATGTTGCATAAAAAATTATTTGCATTTCTAAGCCACCAAATAATTAATCTTGGACATAGTTTGTTTTGCATATTGGTGAAATGACTATTGTTTCCATTATTTCAGAGAGAAACGAAGTTAGTGATCTGTCCGAGTCCCCCAATTCCAGATTTTAGTTTTCATAAACTGTTTTATGTACATTATTGGCTAAATATACACAACCCTTGTTATAGTAGGTGTTTCCAGTTGTGGTAGTTTAGTGATTACTCCTTATATCACCCTTATGAACTTAATAAGTAACATCATTATTTATCCTGCTGAATAGCAGGATAAGCTATGTCTTTAAAAAGTATTGATAGAATACTTTGTAAAAATATAAGATAGGGAAATATCCTGCTCAAATTTGAAAATAAACACAGATTGGTTGAATGTCAGTATAAACCAAACACTTAAGAAATTATTATAAATAATGCAAGTGTATGGAATTTTTGTATTTACAACTAAATGAGGTGTCGTGACTAGCCTGAATCATGCTGTATATATTTTATATTTTATAAATTTTTCCAAAAATAATAACATTTCTGATGGGTGATATATTTTGATATCTGTTCAAAGTAAATCACACTCATATTTTTTTCTTGAATATAATCAAAAGAAAGAAGTTTAGTTTTTAAGAAGTGATAATATATAGCTAGCTAATTATACTGTAATTTAAATTTAATAGTATTAAAGAAAATATTATAATCACAAAAAATTCTGCCTAAACATAAGCCTCTACTTTGTTATATTTGTCTTATAAAATCCTATATCTTTGCAACAATGAAAGAATAATTATGATGTACTTCAGTGAAAATATTCATTGAAATTGTAGCTCAGGAAATCCTGATACAAACAAAAGCTAAGGTGAATGCATAGGCAGCTAATATTTTTATAAAACTGTAAATGCTGATAAAATTGAAAAAATGAATACAAAAATTAAATCAAACTTTGTTACTTCCAAAATGGTTGTCTCAAGAAATTTAAGAAAAAATGTTTCATTAATTGAAATGATCAAATCTAGAATCTAAGGAGAAATTGTGATGTTGGCTGTCACTATAACAGTTTGGTTTTGTAGTGCCCAACCCTTAGAGTTTTCCTGTTTCCTTCGCATTTTGGTAAGGGCAATATTTTTGCTATGGTGGTGGTAATATTAATTAACTTTTCTCTAAGCATCAATAATTGAGCTGTAAATTTTCGTTATTAAGATAACTTGTGTAAGACTTGTAAAAATAAATGCAGACCCTTTATGAAAATATTTTATAATCTAAATAATGGTCTCTGTCAAAAGTTAGAAAAGTGCATAATGTTGAGATCAACATTTAAAGAACTACTTAGAACTATATCATACTTAAAAAATGTTTTTCATATAACTAAATACAAGTAATCATCTGTCAGTTTCTCTTAGGGCCAATTTTCCTATCTCCACAGTGTTTCAGTGTCTACTTACCCATTTCTGAGGGTTCTGCTCACTTTCTTAATCTTTTTAGAAGTTGTGAGACATGCAGCTTCACATTCTCATTGTTGTGGCCAAAAAAAATTGAATTGCTTTTAATCTTCTAGCTGCTCTTATTTTAAATATAAGATATTTCCTATAGTTTAAGCTCTAATTTTGCAGAGTATAAGCTGCTCTTTACTTATCAACAAGAATGAGCAGTGTCCTTTGCGTCTAATTTTATTACATAGATTGAAATTGATCTGAACTTTGCCACCAGTTTTACAACTTTCAAGGATCCCTCTTAGGAGAGAATAATCATATTTCTATTTCTTAATTTTAACTTAATTTTAGCCATTATCTTATTTTTTATATAATAGCTTCATTAGCAATACATTTCTAATTAACTTCTTTTCAGTTTATGATATGCCATTTGTGAGAATCAAACTATGTTGTAAATGTTCTTTCCCCTTTATCTTTTGGAACTTTTCAAACATATTTTAAACAAGTCAAATTAAGAATACAAAGCTTTAATGCAAAAGAACATTTGAATTAGACATTTATTCTGGTTAATCACAATTTATGCAATTCTAGATCAATGTTTACTGCATATAAAATAAATATGTAGTTTACTCATAATAATAATAATAGAACAGGATGACATATAGCAAAAATTTAAATAAAAGTTGATTTTGACATTAAAAGTGCACACAAATGTTCAATTTTTAAAGTAAGAGTTTCCCCCAGAGATTGTGAGTGGTATATCAAGGGAAGAACGATATATTAACTTAGAAAACCATTTGGATAAGAACAAAAACAAGCCAAAAATCAAAACTCTTTTAGTACTTGTGTTACTCAAGAATGTTTTTTTAGTACTTGAATTACTCAAGAAAGGTTCAGTTTATCATAAGATTGACAGAGTTGACTATATTCATTTTGAAAGCATGGAAAACAAGGTTAGATAAGAAAATAATATGATTTTTAAAAAACCATATGATCAAAGTAGGAATTAAAGTCAGATATATTAAAGATATTGATAGTTGAAATGGAAGAGTACCTAATTGTGTGGGACAACCTAAAAAAGAGCAGAAAGAAAGTTGCCATTTCTTGGAAAAGTAGCGTCCATCCCTAAAAAAAGAAAAGAAGTATAAAAGAAAAAAATCACCATGATCCTGGTATTTATAGACCAGTCAGCTTAAGTTTGATACCAAGGCAGATACTAGAGCAATCGTCAAACAATCAATTTGCAATCATCTAGAAGAGCAAAAGTTAGTGAGTAGCAACCAACATGGTTTTGTGAAGAGCAAATTGTGCCAGGCCAATTTAATTTCCTTCTATGATAGAGTGACAGGCCATGTAGATAAGGGCAAAGTAATAGATGTAATCTATCCGGACTCCAGTAATGCTTTTGATTCCTCTCCACATGACATTCTCATCAACAAGGACGGAAGATATGATCTAGACCATACTTTGGTTAGGTGAGTGCATGGTTGGCTGTGGAGTCATACTCCACAGTTATCAGCCACGAGTCATCATCCTTAGGGACCATACTGATTGGTATATGGGCAGGTTGGCCTCATTAATAAGTTTAGTTATGGTTCTTTTGATGACGATGGAATTGGATTGGCATAGAGGCATACTTTTATGCCAAGCAGAGAGCCCAACTTAGTGGAAATATTTAGTCCCTCCTTGTATTTTATGTTCATATCAATAAGGTGGCAGGTCCAGGGCATGAATAATAAATAAAACTATTTGAGTTTTACTAATAATGATTCATTTGTAACTGTTGTTCTGTGTAAGTGGTGGAAGGAAACTTTATTGATATCCTGATAGACTCACTAGGAATAAATTATCTTCTTAAACTCTAAAAACCTCCACTCACATGGAGCAACTGAAGGGGATATAGAGGAAGGACTTTTATATCAAGCAATGTTGATATAAAATGATTCAGAAAGAACTGAATGGAATACCTTTCTCCTGACCTAGGTCACAGATTTGAGAACATTTTGTTTACAGATCATATGATGGTGAACAATAATAAAACTGTTAATATCTTTGTAGATAGGAAGAAGTTCCAAACGATTTTGACATTTTGGGAAAACAGTCTATGGAAAAAAAAACCAAGATAAAGGTCATGGGAATGAGAAAGATAAAAGATAGGAGAAAAGACTGGCCTGGCTTATACACATTGGGAACAGGCTCCAAAATATCAGTGAGCCATACTTGGATATCTTTGAGCAGGGTTATGCGATTATATCCCTAATGAATTAACAGGAGGATGCCACGAAAGCTGAACATTCTTAGATTTGTTTGTAGACTGGAAATAATAAAAAGGAATACTGTTTTTATTAGCATACAATCCTGCTGAACAGTCGCAAGCACTGTTTGAGGAAGGTAATATTTCTCCCCATTTTATAATGCCTTATTTAAAGCTATTTGAGTAGAAAAGGTACACAGCAGAAGAGAGAAGCATGTTTTCATTAGAACTCACGTTAAAAATGACCTAGGGAAAGAATCGCTTTTAAGTGATTGAATGATTACCCTGATTCCTTCGCTCACATTAGATAAATTTTGAAGCTTATTAATCAATAAGGCTTATGCAATCTCTGCTGGGTATTCATCCTGTTTTGTGGCACCGTTTGGTCCCCATGATTTTATGAATAACATTCCCCTTTAGCTAGTTAGAACTGCCCTATTTTAAAAACGTTTGTATTCTGTGGATTCTCAAGAAGTAACTAGCAAAGCTTTCTTAGAGATAACTCCCCTAGGATTAGATCCAAGGGAGTGGTTCTTAAACATTTTTCTTCCACAACTCCCTGAAAGTTCCTGCCAAAAGCACTGCCCATTTCATCCCTCTTAATTGCATACAGGAAGACAGAAGAGGATATTATCATCTTGTCTTTATTTAGTCTAGGAGAGCACAAGATAGCTCGGTGACTATGGTTGACTGAGAGTTGATAAGCAGCTAGAGCACAGGAAAAATGGAAAGAGATTTTAAGACAGACAAATGCTGCTATCACTGTTAACAAGTATGACAAACTTTAGCTCCATTTCCAACTCTTAGTTTGGAACTTCTTTGTGATATGTACAAAAATTAGAGAAATCGCAAAAGTGACGTCATCAGAATCTCAAGAATCTTACTAAATTGGATGACATTAACTAAATCAGGGCCATTGTGATTTTTACTTTAACTGCTGTGATATATTTTCAGTTCCTGGCCTGTGTTAACACACGCTGTAAGTTAAGCGGATGTTGAGGTATTGCGCAGAAATAAGGGGTGTTGTGACAATATGAAATCATTGACTCCTTTATAGGTATAGCACATGTCCTGCTCTCCGTCAACCCTGCTCTAACGCCATCATAGTGATTTCAAATTAGAAATACATCTTTCTGGTGCTTATATTAACATACGTTGTTTTCCTGACAGCTGTGAAATTTACTTGGGTTCCAAAGGAAGAGAAAAATTGAGAGAGAAAGAGTTTATGATATGTAATTGTATTTCCCACAAATTATTGTAGGAATAGTATTTTTTTATTGGCAAATTAGTTTATAATTAAAATTTGAATAAGTGCCGACTGTACTACTAATAAATGTTCACCAATCGTTTTGAGGCAATCATATTTGATTGATGATATTGAAAACCTTCAGCCTTCTGTGTGTACGAATGTACTCTAGACCGCAACGCACAAGGGAAAGTACACGGGCCTGGAAGGGCACTGACTTGGGTGTGGATCCTGACTCTTGGCCATTTACTTAAAAACTGAGCCTCAGTGTTTCAGCTGAAAAATGAATAGTATCAATTCTGCAAGGTTGGCAGTGGTGCAAATTAAAAGATGTAGTACCTTTATGAGAATGCAAACCTCCCATAATCCAAGTGCACACCTAGTAGAGCCTCCCTAAACGGCCTTCATTTTGTTACTCTAGAAAATGCCAGCAGCAGAGAGTTTAAGAACCACAGCTCTCATTCCAATGCATACTGAGTCGAAAGAAACACACATGTGATTAGCACGTCCTGGAACGTATTGGCCACTTAGTTTACTTCCCCATTTTTTCACCATGTAGATAAATGTAATCTCAGCATAATGTTTGTCCTAGAAAATCGTTACTTTATGGGGGAAAGTAGCCCCACACGTGTGTTCATTGATAACTAAAACATTTTTGCCCTGAAGACATTCTGATGAATTCAGTAAGACCAAAATACAGTGTTTAGCTTTTGCTGTTTCTTGAATTAATCAAATTCTACTTGGTTTCAGTAGCAAGCAATGCATGTAGGAAAGATCCAGCTATTATGCTTCAAACTTTATTACTACTTCCTTAAGAAAATTGATAATGATTAAACTAATGATTAATCTGTAGTAGTCAGATATATATAACCTATTTATGCACAAAAGGCTATAAAACACTGTGCCATAAATCTGTTTTATGCCCATTGTATAAGGAAATTCTAGTTTTTAAATTCCATTGATGATACAAAATGACATAAAATGTATGAGGAATATTTTAGCCCGTCTTTGACAGAAATATGTTATGGATGAAGAACATATTGTAACCCTTTATTTAACTGAACAGTATTTTTTAAAACAAGTAATTCTGTTTCCAAATTATACACAGTGAAGAAGCAAAACAAAACCAAAAAAAGTTCCTTCCCCAAAGTCAGCTGTAAAGAAGCATTGTAAATATCATGAATAAATGTCACTTCCTCATAGTATTAATAAATAGGGAAATAAAGCATGTCTCTTATCTGTTTTGGCATAATTTAAGATAGTTTATTATTTTGGAGCAGCAAGCAGTGAGCGCTTATTAGATATCATCATTTGGTCACAGATTTGTAAATATATCAATGCTGTACTAAGAGAAGGATTATCCTCAACCTCCTCTGCTGAAAATAATTATGGACATATTCATAAATGTTTTTAAACATGTTACTGTCGTCAGGTTTTCATCTGTGCTCACACACACGGAGTTCACTATTAGGGGCCATTTTCCAAGGCACTTTTTGTTTTAAAATTTGTTTCTAAATTTTCTCCAACACTAAATGGAATCTTCTAATTCCATTAAAAAAATACAGTATTTGAAACAAAATATTTTTCATTTTAAACTTTCAGCTTCTGAGCCTCTCTTAAAGGTACCTGGATTTGGTCATATTTTGTTCTACTGTCTATTGCTGTCAGAATGGAAACTTGATTGAGAAATAACATTAAGTAAATATGCATGCATTGTCCATTATTGCTTGTAAGAAATATCTATAAATCATTTATCAATTATTTTCACATAAATACTTCAATACAAGTTATAGAAAATAAAAACCTGAAGATTAGCGAGCTTGAAGTAGATCCTTGAAGAACCATAATGGAAGACATTTTGGAAAGGTGGAGAGAGCCTAGAATGGAGAAATCCATGAGAGTCAGACCAAGGCCAAGTTTGAGTCCTTCAAATGAATATTTTATTATTATAGGTATTAATAAGATGTTTCTATGCTTTTTACCCTAAAGGATTCCTGAACGGAATTACCAAAGAGGGAAACTTACGTGCCCACATTAGCAGATAATAGGCATCCATCACTTAAGTGCCATGTGTCTCTTAAGATGCTACAGTCCACACAATCCACTGCTACAGGAGAGATGAGGCTGAGCGGTGAATGCCTGTGCCCATCATTCAACAACTTGACAACTTCCTTTTATCCCAAGATGAGGAAATTAGACAATATCACATGTAGGAATGGACTCTAGATTTGGACAGAAGTCCAGGCTTTGCACTTAAGTAGCCCAGTGACTTTGGGCAAGTCATTTTGTCTACTTGAATCTCAAATTTTTCACCTCAATTTTGCAATAGTGATGTTTATCTTACAGTGTCACTTGTGAAGTTCAAATGTGAAAATATGAGTGGCAAATGTTATGTAGCTTTAGGCATAGTAAAAGAGCTTCTCTGTGAGTAGAAAGAGTGAAATACATAATAGCCTAAAAGAATTGCACTGTTTCATTGTTGATGGCTTGGCTGCTCTACAAAGATGGCCTAACCCATAGCCTGAGCATCTTGCTTGGTCCTGGGGAGTCAGTTGGCTACTGACTGAGAGGAGAAGTGAGTAACCCCTCCCCACTCATCATCACCACCACCCTGCCTAATCACAAAACTGAGTTAGAATGTTTTTTTTTCCTTGAAATACAAATGTAATAAAATATATTTCCATGAACTAGAATTCAAATAATATACATAAATTGACAAAGTGGTAAATATAAGGCCAAAACACAGTTCAATATTGCTTCTCTTTCTCTCCTTGGCTCTCCAAACTTCCCCACTGACTTGGTTTTATCTAGAGGCTCTGATGCAGTCTCCTATCACATAACTTTGATACCCTCAGAGCCTTTGGCTCCCTCCTCAGAGGTAGCAGAAGCCCTGTCTCCACACCAGGTAGATCCAAGAAGGCTCAGGGTGGTGGGTGATACTGCCCTTTGGGCCCCAATTGGGGGCTCTTCTCCGTGTCGAGCAGGAGTCCAGTGGAAACCAAATCACGTCCTTGTCTCTCTCTCTCTCTCTCCAAGGCTCTGTAGGACTTCCCTACACCCTCTCTTTTCCTCCGCTCTGAAGATCCAGACCCTTCCTGCTCAATGTGTTTCTGTTATGCCGCTTTGACAGAGGTCCTCTCCCTTTCCTACATGAGTATCTCCCTCTTTCTTCCCTGTCTGGCTTTCAGTGCCTTCTAAGACATTCTATCTTTTAGAATGTATTTTTGAGAATACTTGAAATTTTAAGTAGGTTGGGCTGATTGCAGTCTCTCTGTGGTGGTAGAAAATTAAGGATTTCCTTAGATTGAAACAAAGTATAAATAAAATTTATTGGGGAAGAAAAAGTTCTTTGTCAAGAAAGGAAAGAGTGGGGAGTTTCCAGGCTGCTAGGAGTGCCAAGGACCGAAAATGTCTCCGCTGAGAAGCTGCAGAATTCAGATGCTTCCAAGAAACTCTTACATCCGTTAATATTACAGTTTAACCATTAACCACTATGCATTTTTCCGTGAGCATCCAGTTTCTCTTGGAGAATACCTCACTGTTTACAGCAGCAAAATCCCATCTGATAACAAGAGAGGTCCTTTTGGCAGCTGCTGGAGCTCCAGTCCAACCAGTAACGCACAGTTTCTTGGCCATGTCACTAATTCCTGTTGGAAACTTATCAGCTTCTGTCTCTAGCAGCGGAATCCTGACTGATAAGCGAAGAGGCTCATCTGCTGGTAGCAGACCCCCACCCCCACCCCCAGTTTATCAGCTTCTGACCAGTTCATAAATCAGTCTGTGGGATAGATGTTTTATATATATATAAAATAATGTTTTTAAATTTCTATATATATATAAAATAATGTTTTCTTCTATCAAAATTTAGTTCTCTTATTGTAACAGTTAATACTTTAATAGGAGAACTTAACCAGAGACATTAGGAAGTTAGTTAGAGACATCTTGCAGGCGCCTCCTCCCTTGTCAGTGACAAGGTAAAGTAATCCTATACACAGGCTGCTATTGTGAGCTGAGAAACTGGCCTCCTTCACTGCCAGAGACCAGATGCACCCCTCTCTATCCTAATCTGTAAACGACTTAAAGGAGCCTTATCTCGGGGCTCTTCGGCTTCATTTCATGCTTGATTTACTTTAATTTGTCTGATAGGGCACAAGGATTTGGAGACGGCCCATCTTTCTGCAGAAAATGTTCATATTTTTTTTTTCCCCTGGCATTGTTGTGTTGGGGTTTTGGATTTTTTTTTTCCCTTAAATTTTAAATGTGGAAGAAATCTTGCTCCAGTGCAGCAAGCTGCTTGAGTGTGTTTAGATTTAAGCTACCCCAGCAGAAAAGAGTTTGTGAAGTGGTGTGATTGTGTGATGGGCCCATTTACATTGAAATCACATTATG
>PVIY010010777.1:0-67563 GCA_004026745.1 Myrmecophaga tridactyla | reverse complement strand
CTATTGCATGCTATGAGCTATGTTCAAAAGGAAACCATCAGCACTACCACAACAACAGCAGAAGTATATAATGGGATGAAGGATAAGAGTTAAGAGGAGGTTTAGATTTCCCATATGGTGAGGGTGTGTTTATTTGCTTTCTTTCTCTTGGGAACAATGAAATTATCTAAAATTGATAATGTTGATGGACTGTGGACTTTGGGCCCACTACATGATGCTCAATGAATGCTGAAGGATGCACTGATGGGAATTAGATTGGTGAATGATGGTGTATACTTTTTGAATGAAAGTTGTGCTGCTACAAAAATGAAGAATGTTGTGAGGCATGCAACAATGTGAATGAACATGTGGGACTTTTTGTGAGAAAAAATAAGCTAGAAACAAAAAAAACAACAATGGTATGGCCATGTTTAGAAAATGCTTATAAAAACAGGGGCCTAGATTGTAAGATTTTAGAGCAGGCACATTAAGTCCAGAGTGGTGATTATTATTTCTGGATTTTGAGAGACTTTTATATATATAACCCGATATTTAGAGATAAGAACAAAGCTGAACAGGCTGTGGTTAGAGTAATTCAAAACATAGGGGTAAGGAAGACAGTGTCTACAATTTTGAACCACACATACTCTTTGAGAACAGTGGAAGAAAAGTTTATTCAATATGGAACTGATTTTCTGTAGTGTATAATCTAACTCAACCTATCTGTATAGCTCATTTGAAAAATTGAAACACAGGAAGCACAGAATAAGAAAGAGGTCCTTTAATCTTGTATAGATTATTGTAATGCCTGGATACATCCTAGAGTATGTTAAGCAGATAATCAAAAAGTATTGGCAAAGTCCCCTGAGGGAGGGGAGAAAGAGTGTGGAACTATTAAACCTTAACATCAGGGAATCCCCTAATATTATGTCAAATTTTAGGGATACCTAAATCAATAGGCCATGCCTTTGATCATGAGGCTTACTCTTGTATGTAGGTAGTAGAGAAGCTTAGACTACTTATAGGCATGCCTAAAAATTACTTCTGGAGGACCTCTGTTGTTGCTCAGATGTGGTCTAACTCTCTCTAAGCCCAATTCTGAAAGTGAAATCTTTGCCCTCCTCCCTAGGTGGGACATGACACCAAAGGGTGAAAGTCCCCAAATTTATTTAGAAGGGCATGGGCCCTGAATAGCAAAAAAAAAAAAATGTCTTGGGAAAGAAAAATGTTGGGAGAATTTCACACTTCAAAGCATATTACAAAGAAACAGTGGTCAAAATAACATGGTACTGGCATAAAGAGATACATATTGACCAATGAAATCAAATTGAGTGTCCAGAAATAGACCCTCTTGTCTATGGACAATGAATCTTTGATAAGACAGTCAAGTCAACCCACCTGGGACATAGAAACCTCATCCATAAACGGTGTTTAAAGAACTCAATACCCACATGCAAAGAATTAAAGAAAACCACTATCTCACACCTTATACAAAAATTAACTTGAAATGGATTGGGTCAAAGGACTAAACTTTAGCACTGAGACCATAAAACTTTTAGAAGAAAATGTAGGGAAATATCTTAGGAATCTTGTACTTGGAGGTAGATTTCTAGACCTTAAACCCAAAGCATTAACATTGAAAGAAGTGGATAAATGGATCTCCTCAAAATTAAATACTTTTGTGTATCAAATAATTTTGTCAGGAAAGTAAAAATGCAGCTGAAGCAATGGGAGACAATACGCAGAAACTGACATATCAAATAAGAGTTTGATATTGAGAATACATAAAGAGATTCTTCAACTGAACAACTGAAAGAAAAACAGCCCAATTATAAATTGAGTGAAAGACATGAACAGACACTTCTCAGAAGAGGAAATACACATGGATAAAAGACCCATGAAAAGATGCTCAACTTCACTGGTTTTCAAGGAAATGCAAATCAAAATCAAAGTGAGATATCATCAGAAACCCACTAGAATGGCCACTATCCAAAAACAAGAAAAGACAAGTGCTGGAGAAGATGTGGAGAAAGAATTACACTTACCCACTGTTGGTGGGAAGGTAAAGTCATATAAATGTTCTGGAAAGCAGTTTGACAGTTCCTCAGAAAGCTAAGTATAGAATTGCCATTAGATCCAGTAATCTCATTATTAGATATATATTCAGAGGAACTGAATGCAAGGACACAAACATATACTTACACACCAATTTTATAGGTGCATTACTTATGATTGCCAAGAATGGAAATAACCCAAATGTCTGTCAATGGATAAGTGGCTAAACAAGTTGTGGTATATACACATATGATGGAATATTATACATCTCTAAACCAGTATAATTTCCTGAAGCATGTAACAATGTGGATGAATTTTGAAGATATTAGGCTGAGTGAAATTGGCCAGAAACAAAAGAACAAATACTGTGAGGTCTCAGTATTATGAACTAAAATTAATAATTTGATGCTGAAGCAATGCAGATTGAATGACAGGACTGATCATAAAAAATCAGAAATCAATAGCACAATATTATCTGATGGCAGCAGAATAACATAAGGACACTGAATGAAGCTGACTGTGAGTATGATTAAAGGAGAAGGGCTGGGAGCATGTGTGGAACCAGAAGGAAAGACAGAAGATAAAGACTGAGACAGGATAACATAGAAATGCCTAAAGTGGACAATGATGGTTATTAAATGTAAAAAACATTTTTGCATGAGGGAGAACAAATGGATGTCAATATTCCAAGATGTTGAAAATGGATGGTATACAGGGAAAACATACAATCAATGCAAACTGGAGTATATAGTCAGCAGTAACCATGTAATATGCTTCCACTGGGTGTAACAAGGCATTATGTCTAAATTAAATGTCAACAGTCAGGGAGCATAGGGGAGGGATATGGATTCTTTGTGGATGAAAATTAAATATCCCCATATAGATTATGATGGCAAAAGCATGCCTATTTACTTAGGTTGGGTTGTGTGATGTGTGAATAAAACTGTTTAAAAATGAACAGAGAGAAGCAAGTGCTAGAGAAAGTGTTGAGAAATAGATGTACCTATTCACTATTTTTAGGGAAACTGAGAAGTACAGACCCTCTGGAGGGCAATGTGGTGATTCCACAAGTTGCTAGGGGTGGGATTGCCATATGATCCTGCAACCCCATGCTCAGTATATACCTCAAGGAACTCACTGTGGGGACAGGATTGGACATTTACATACTGGTGTTTATGGTGGCAGTGTTTATAATTCACAATTGATGGAGGTGGCCTAAGGGTACAACCACTGAGGGAAGGAAGGGCAAACTGTGGTGTACACATACAATGGACTACAGAACAGCTGCAGAATGCATGAAATTTGAGGCATGCAACTAAGTGAATGAAACATAAGAACTTAAGTTGAATGATGTTTCAGAGAGAAAAAGAAAAATATTATCAGGCCTCACCCTTATGGAGTAACTATAATATACAAACTCAGTGAATTGAATTCGAGAGCATGAATTATCAGGTTGGGGCCTATTGTAAAGGGTCATATATTGTAAGCTCTTACAGCAGCCACATATATTCAGGAGTTGTAACTAGTATTTCTAAATTCTGAGATTCTGAGCTTTTTATATACAATCTAGTCTTCCCCAGGATCTTTGGTATTTATGTGCACCTGAGACTCTGAGTTAGAGTAAGAACTTAATCAGATATTTTCACACCAATATTCATAACAGCATTACTCACAATTTGCAAAAGATAGAAACAACTCAAGTGCCCATAAACTGATGAATGGGTAAATAAAATATGGTATTCAATGGAATATTATTTAGCCATAAAATGTCCTGATGCATACAATGTGGATGCATCTTGAAGACATCATGTTGAGTGAAATAAGCCATACACAAAAGGACAATTACTGTCTCACTGATGTGATATAATTTAGAATAAGCAAACTCATAGAATCCTGTGGTGGGGATAGGGAATGGGAAGTTAAGGCTTAACATGTACAGCATTCCAATTTGGAATGATAGAAATGTTTACTAATGGATATTGATAATGGTAGCATAATGTTAATATAATTAAGAACATTGAAACATATATCAGAACATGATTAAAAGGATAATCTTAGCATTTTATATAAACAATCTACAAACTATAGATTGTATCCTGATAACAAAATTTTTCTTTTTAATCCATGGAACTATATCATACAAACAGTGGAAAAATAGTAATAGGATCTTATAGCCCCTAGGCTGTCCTCTGCCACTCACTTGATCAGTGCAAACTGGCCTGTGTTTTCAGAGTGAATGAAGAAAAGACACAGAACCCAAAGAACATGTGAGCACCATCAAACATATGAATATATGCAATGGGGGAATCCCAGAAGGAAAAGAAAAAAATAAGGAAAGAGAGAATATTCAAGAAATAATGACTAGAAACTTCCAAAATGTAATGTAGGATATGAATATCCACATCTAAGGTGCTGAAAAAACTCCAGAGTATAAACTCAAATAGTCTGATGCTATGGAATATTATAATTAAACTGTCAGAAGACAAAGATAAAAAATTCTGAAAGCCAAAGAGAGAATCTACATGTCAAAGAGAAGGAAGACTCAAAAAGATTAAATGTGGATTTCTCATTGGAAACTATGGAGGAAAGAAAGCAGTGGATAACATATTTTAAATGATTAAATAAAAAATTTGCAAAAAATAATGCTGTATCTGGACAAACTTTCTTTCAAAAATGATGGAGAGGGATTAAGACATTCCAAAATAAAGAAAAGCTAAGGGAGCTTGTCACTACCAAAAGGACATCCAAGAGCTACTAAAGAGATTTCTGCAAGTTAAAAGACAAGGGTAATAGAGAAGAGATCAAAGTCACATCTATCCTCTTTAGTGAGGGTAATGACATGGGTAAATATAAATGCCAGTATTATTGATTATTGTATTTTTACTTGTAGCTCAATGTCATGCTGCAAGTTCAGGACAACCAGATCAGGTCCAGAGGTGCTGGCATCTTTGTAAGAAGCCCAAAGTGTGTCTCTGGAGGACACAGGAAGTTCACATAAACATTTAGTGCAAGAAGGATGCTTACAAACTGGAGACATGTGACATGACAGCTGAACTAAGGCAGTACTCTGTTACTTAAGCTGGATGTATACAGCAGTTTATATAGGAAAAGAACAAAAAGGGCACAATTTAGGGAGAAGAGAACATCACAAGATTTGGGAGGTATAATGTGCACAGGCTTTCTTGACATATTTCTTATGCTATTTGTGCAGAGACCCTTTTCTTTATAGTGACAGGATTGAGTTTTGAACAATATTATCAATCTTGTGTTGGACCTGTACTATGTGACTAAGATTCCTATTCTTAACTGATTAATTATGGGGTTATGAATTCCTTCATTTCCATTGGAACAAGTACTAACAAGCTCAGGAAGCAAAAATTTCTCAAATTAAACTATTTGCCCTCTACCCCACCCCTGAGAACCTTGATGGCCCTTACAATCTTCCTATCAACCTTCCATGAGTAGCCTTGGGTCAGGTTTGCAAGGTGCACTACATTACTATTCCACAGCAGAAACCACTATGTAATATAATGGTAAATGTCACTAATATTCCAATTAGTGTTGTTGCCAAACATTGGAGAGAGATCATAAGAATTTCATAAAAGGATCATGGGTTAGTGAATTCATAAATTTTACTTGCCCAGACATATAATTAAGTATATTGGTGATATATTTTTTAACCTGGAATATATACATATATTTATATATATATATACTTACACAACATAGTTTTAACTGGAATGCATGCCCCCATTGTTCAGCAGCTAATATATCTAATAACATATTATTTTGTATCACAATTTTTATGGATTTGTTGGGTTTCTCCTGAAGAAAGTTGAATGGCATGCCTGCTGTCATTCAAAGCTCTTGCTGTGTGATTTGCCAGGGCTTGTACTTGATTTTCTATAATAATTATCCCTCCTTCACTTTGATGAGGGGATAAAATCACCAGGGCATGGATCTAGATATTCATAATCCATGTTTGATGACAGGTACATTATGGAGAACATCTGGCATGTAGACCACCACCCCATATAAAATGGCCAGTCCAAATATAGAGCAAGTAAGGACTTAATCATGTAACCAAAACCAAGCAGTGGGTACTGGATATACTCCATTCATAGTGAGTATTTCTTGATATGTCTCATAATCTTTGGCTGTTAATGTGCAAGTAGTTTCACAGGCTTATGTAGGTAGCCATTTTTTTAGATCTGTTTGGACTATTTACATTCTTATTGAAGTGGTCTACACATAGGGTGTGGGAATACTTAATTTCCCTTGTTAAGCTAGGTAGGTAGGGGGAAGTTGGACGTTTTTCTCTTAATTTGGTCAGAATGTCTGTATTCATTTGATTCCAGGATGGGAAAGCAGTGAAAAAGGGGAACACTGGTAATCCTCATTTAGCTAAAACAGTCATTGATAGTGCTACCTGATTTCCATGAGGCCAATACAACTCAGTCCAGGATTGCAGAATATAGAGTCCATTGCTTAATATCTCCATTTGAGGTTGGTAGTTCACTGAAAATCCATTATGCATGGACAGCAAAAGTGTCAATACATTCCCAGAAAGTGTTGGCATAAGTGAAGCTAAGGAAACTAAATGCAAAAACTGAGATATTTTATTGGAGTTATAATAGTTAGATCTTGACTGTCTTAAAGAACAAATGCAATAACACATGTGACTTGTGGCCTAATTCTAGAATTACAATATCACTGTAGCTATCTCCCCAGAGCAGGGTGCATAGTTAGAGTAATTAAGGTTGAATTGATGCATGTAAGAACACACATAGATAGACATATGGCCCATTTTCTTATTGAGGGTCCTGCATTGGTTATGTGGTTTCATGCTGGTAGACAGTGGAATGCCCAGGGGCTGACTGCAAGTCCCTGAACTAATCCTTTCCCACAGATGAGCAAAAACCCCAAACAATAAGGTGGAATTTTTCATCCCTGGGACCAATGGATAGAGATTACCATTAGCAGGTCTTCTGGAAAAGAAAGGAAGATGTTATGTGTTTGTCCTTTATCTGGCATAAGCATATAAGGAATAGTTGCTGGGGCCATTACAGCTGAGGTTATCATTGGTCTACAGTAAGTTATTGGTAGTCAACTGGACATGATATCCTTGGGTGGGCATTAATTCTCTGAATCACTCATGGTAGCTTCTTGGTCTACTTTTCAAAGACTAATTTTGTGTTAAGAGTTTTAACATTTTTAATTAATTTCACAACTCCATTCATTCTATCAGTCTGACTACCACTGTATTATATGGCAAGTGGAAATTCCATTGGTTATCATGTTCTTTTCCCCATACTTGTAATTCACAACTGATAAAATGAGTTCCTTGATGTTTTGGTTTGCTAAAGCTGCCAGAATGCAATATAAAAGAAATGACTAGCTTTGAAAATTGGAATTTATTAGGTTGCAAGTTACAGTTCTAAGGCTATAAAAATGTCCAAACTAAGGCATCCAGAGACAGATACCTTGGCTCAAGAAAGGCTGATGGGTTTGAAACACCTCTGTCAGCTGTAAAGGCATGTGGCAGGTGTCCTTGGCTTCCCAAAACCTCTGCCAGTTGGGAATGTGCATGGAGACATCTGCCAGCTTCCTCTGCTAGCTTCTTCAACCAGGATATCCCAGGACATTTTCTTTTGCCTCCCCAAAGGTCTCTGGCTCTGTGGACTCTGAAATTTTTCCTCTTAAAGGACTGCAGTGAGCAATCTTAAATGGATGGAGTCACTCTCTATGGCAACCACCTAATCAAAAGATTGAACCCACAATTGTGTGGGTCACATCTCCACAGAGAAAAACTTAATAAAAAAGATCCTACCCAGAAATATTGAATTAAGATTGAAGAACATGGCTTTTTTGGGTGAACACACTACAGTTTAAAGCTGGCACACTTACTCACTATCAATTGTAATTGGAAATGCATACATAGTGCTTAATTTCTTCAAACCTTGGATAGTGGCTTGTTTGGTAGGTCACTTCATGGAAAATGCTTGAAAGAGATTGGTTGCTGGTTATGCAGTTGTTGGCATGTCCTTGCATCTTTCTAACACAAGCAATGGGCAAATATATATATATAGTCTATCTACCATTAGACACATAGCTGATTAGCAGATAATGCATCCTTGTTGATGGGGTACTTGAGGTAATTGCATATGACAGAGAGGGTACTGGTTACAAGTCACTAAAACACCTGAATATTTCAGTAGTAATCCCATTTACTTTACTAGGGACCACAAAGTCTTCTGTCGTTCATGTCCATATTGTGATGTCATCTACAGGTACTTCTTCTAAGACTCATAAATGGGACATGTGGTCAGCTTGTTGATGGGCTGCAAGTTGTCTCCACATTTCTCATGGACTGTCCAATTTTACTCTCCCTTTGGGGAAGCCACATAATTAGAACCTTATGGCCTAACTATTTTTATAACTTCTCCACCATAGCCTTCAATGGCAATAATAGGTTCCTGAAAGGCATAAATGATTCCATACATAATAGAACATTCTGCTTCAGTATCTAGTGGTGTTAGCACCTTTTTTTATTATGAGGTGAACAATGAGTGGTAAATTCTACAGGAAGCCCTTAGTCACCTGAGACACACCAGACTGATGGGTGACCTTGGCTTTCTCCCTAGTCAAAGGGAGAAAAGGGGTGCCAGGGCAGTTATGCAGATATCTCAAGTGTTCTTGCTTCTTTTTGTTCAGGTGGTGTCAATGGAATTGGGCAGAATTTATGTTTTGTTTTGAGATTTTCCATAAGTCTGCAGAACTAGGTACTTTGTTTGCCTTTCATTTATTTCTGGACACCATCTACTAAAAGATTATTCCACATTTGTTTCCTTGTTATCTGCTCAGGCCCCTTTTCAACTCTGATTTTCCCTTTTCTCCTTTCTACCCAAATGCAACCCCTGTCAGTATAACTCTATACTTTCTAATGTATTCAGCTTCCCCAACATCAGAGATGGCTTGGGGTACACATGAAACTTAGCTTTCTATCATGATGCTTAGGATGAGAATTAGGGAACTGTAACATTGGCCAAGGACTGATTGAAGGATGACACCTTTCATCCCTGCAATGAGTAACTGATTTTTGGGCCCTCTAAAATTTTCAGCATATATAACATGTTCTCTACAATACACCATTTTCTTCATACAGTATCTAAAAGGTGGAAGCTTAAAATATAGTGATAAATCAGAGGATTTGGACCCAATGTATAAATATATCATTTGTGATACTAAAGGTGTGAAGACAGAATATAGTTTGTGAGTATTTCTGAAGTTAAGTTGGAATCAAAATAAAAAAATATTTTTACAGATATAGGATGTCAAAAAATTTAAGTCCTATTTTAAAAACTTTAATTGTATAATATAACATAAACACAAATCAAAGAAAGAAAAGAGCAATAGTTTACAAAGCACTGTTCAACAAGTAGTTACAGGACAGACCCCAGAGTCTGTCATTGGTTGCCATTCAATTCTTTCAGATTTTTTCTTCTAGCAGCTCCAGAATATAGGAGGCTAGAAGGAATAAACATTTTTTTATCATTACAATTGACTTTTTTTCTCTTTTGTGAAAAATAACAATCACACCAAAAAGTAATAAATTTTGAAAAACAGCACCATAATTAGTTGTAGAACATATTTCAGAGTTTGGCAGGGGTTACAATTCCACAATTTTAGGCTTTTAATTCTAGCTGCTCTAAGATACTAGAGACTAAATGAGATATCAATTTAATGATTCAGCATTCATATTCATTTGTTAAATCCTATCTTCTCTGAATATCTCCACCATCACCTTTGATCATTCTATCCCTCTCTTTAGGGGTGTATGGGCTATGGCCATTTTAATTTTTTCATGTTGGAAGGGTCTGTCAATAATATGGGGTAGGGAGATGGAACTATCTGATATTCTGGAGAAACTGGGCCTTCTAGGTTTCAGGACTTACCTGGTTCAGGAACCCTTCTGGAAGTTGTAAGTTTCTAGAAAGTTACTCTAGTGCATAGAACACTCATGGGATATTAAATATTGCCCTAGGTGTTTCTTTAGGATTGTCTGGAGCGGTCCTGGTTGGGATTTGATAAGTTATGATAGGTAGAAATGTTTAACTGAAACTTGCATAAAAGGAAACTCCAGAGCAACCTCTCAATTTTATTTGAACCCTCTCTGCCACTGACACTTTATTAGTTACACTTCTTTTCTTCGTTTTGGTCAGGAAGAAATTGTTGATCCCACAGTGCCAGGGCTGGACTCATCCTTGGGAGTCATCTCCTGTGCCACCAGGGAGACTTTTACCTCTGGATGCTATGTTCCACAAAAGTGGAAGGGCAATGATTTAACGTGCAGAGTTGGGATTAGAGGGAATGAGGCCATACCTGAGCAAGAAAAGATATCCCCCCAGAAGTAAATCTTACTCAAACCTGTAGGTAGACTAAGCTTCTCCACTACATACATAAGCTTCAAAAGAGTCAGCCTCAAGATCAAGGGCTTGACCTATTGATTTGGGTGTCCCTAAAGTTTGGCAGAGTATCAGGGGATTCCCTTATGATAAAGTTTAATAGTTCCATATTTTTTCTCCCATCCCTCAAGTGACTTGCCAATACTTTTTGATTATCTGCTTAATACAATCAAGGATATCTCCAGGCATTACATTAAGCCATACAGGATTAAAGGACCTCTTTCTTATTCTGGGCTCCCTGTGTTTCAATTGTTCAAATGAGGTATACAGATAGTTTGAGTTAGGTTATGTGCTACAGAAAATTTTGGTTCCAGACCAGGTAATTCTTTCTCCTTTGATCTCAAAGAGTATTGGGGTTCTAAAATATAGGCAATGCCTTCCTTAGCCCTGTGTTCTGAATTACTTTAACTCTTCTTATCTTTAAATACCAGTTATATATATATATATATATATATATATATATATATATAAAACAGCCCCTCAAAGTCCATAAATAATAATTACCACTCCAGACTAAATGTGCCTGCTATAAGATCTTACAATCTAGGTCCCTATTCTCTTATAAGGATTTTCCAAAGGTGACCATACCATAATTATTCTTCTGTTTCTAGGTTATTTTGCCAAACAAGTGTCCCATAAGTTCATTCACATCTCTGCATGCTTCATGACTTTGTTCCTTTTTGTAGCAGCACAACACCTGATTCTGTGTATATACCATAATTCTCAATCTACTTCTCAGTCAATGCATCCTTCAGCCATCTGCATTCATCATGTATAATGCCCTTAGTCCACAGTCCATCAACACTGCCAATTTTAGATGATTTCATTATTCCCAAGAGAAAGATAACCAATAAATGCACCCTCACCAAATAGGAAATCTAAACCTCCTCTTAACTTTTGTCCCTTCCCCCATTATTTACCTTTGCTGTTGCTGTGGAAGTGCTGAAGTTTTCCTTTTGAACATAGCCTGCAGCATGCAATAGGTGTTTTCTTCTTGTACCCTGAACTTAAGCAGTCTTTGTATATGGATCATACATTTGACCTAGTTCTTGCAAGAACTAATTTATATTTCTAGTGTTAACCAGTGGGACACATACATAGGTATTTACAACCCCTTTTAATTTTGTTCATCTTCACTTTAGTAATATTTTACTTATAGACCCACTAAGCAGCTGCTTTTCCTTCTTTGTATTCCCTTACATTGGAGTTCAATTTCATTTGCTAACTGTTCACCCATTTCTAGCTTCTATGTATCCTTAAGTCCTCATATTCTGTATTATAAACCTCTGATTTTACATTTACCATGGTCATAAAAGTCAAATCACACAGTATTTAAGTCCCATTTTAACTACCTAAGAAAATATTGGAGAATATGCAAAGCTCAGAAGACACAATAATTATTGTACAGGTTGACAGAGGCCTGAGGCAAGGGGTGATGGAGAATGAAAGCATAATAGGTGTAGGGCTTCTTGGGAGATGGGAAGGTTTTAGTAGTGGAATATATACAATAAACTTTATAGTGAAGCAAAATGAATTTAACTTGAAAATTATAATTAAGTTAGTTTCATAAATTAATATCCCAGTTCCTTGAATTTAGTACCTATGCTTAAATTGGTGTGCCAGTTTGAAACTCTTTTATACTCCATAAAAACCATGTTCTTTAATCCTGGTTTAATGTTCTAGGGTAGATTCTTTTTGATTGGATTGTGTCCACAGAGATGCGACATACTCAATTGGGGTGTGATGTTTTGATTAGATGGTGATGTGATTCTGCCAATTTAAGGTGTGTCTTGATTAGTTTACTGAAATTTCTTAAAAGATAAAACATTTTGGAGAAAGCTTAGAGCTGACAGAGATGCAAATATTTGGAGATGCAGAGATCTACAGACATTTCCTTGTACCTTCCCATGAGATGCTAAGCAAGTCAGAACCAGGAATTGTTGCCTGAAGGAGCTAAGTGAAGGCCCACAGATGCTTGGAAAGTAAACCACTGGCATTAGGATCTAGAAGCATCAGAATTGGGACAGGGACCAGTACAAGCCAGCCATGTGCCTTCCCATGGGACAGACATCAGCCTTCCTTGAATCAAGATATCTTTCTCTAAATGCCTTAGTTTATATATTTTTATGGTAAAATTGCATGTTAATTCCCTTTGAGAAACCATTCAATTTCTGGTATAATGCATTCCAGCAGATTTAGCAAATTAATACATGTGGTTACATAAGTGAATATCAGAGTATTAAATGTTCACAGAGCATGACGTATAGAACCTACACTCAAGTATTCAGGAAAGAGATTGATAAATAGAAAACACACAGATTGAAGGATTAATGGATGCACGGAGGGATGGATAGTTAGTCAGATAGATAAAATGACAAATGTGCTACAAATTGTTAAAATTAGTGGATCAGTGCATCTGGAGGTGATTGTACAGCATGTTTGAGTCCTCTATATGAGAAACTATATTATTTTTGTAACTGTTCTGCAAGTTGAGAGTAATTCAAATTAAAAAGTGAAAAGATTACACCAATTTATATGTAATAATATATTCACATTATTATCATAATTGGAAATGTTATTTACTGCAAAAACAAAGTTTTCTATAATTTTACTATCTTGGCTTTAATGGAAACAAACAGTCAGTAATATTTCTAAAATAAGTTTATTAAACTATTTCATTTTCCATTGAGAAAATTTTCAAGTTTGACAGAATCTCATGACCCAGTGAAGTTCTTAAATTGCTTTCATTTCAGTTCAGCTTACTGAACTTACTCTGCAGGGCCACACTGTGACTGACATTGTTAAAACATTGATAGACAGACGTTATGGCTGCACAATGAGCTGGTTTGAAATTATTGTGTGCCCCAGAAAAACCATGCCCTTTAATCCTGATTCAATATGGTTGGGTGGAATTCTTTTTAAAGTCTTTTATTGATAAATCTTCACACACATACAGTCCATCCATACTATACATTCAATGGGTCACAAAATCATTGCATAGTTCTTTATTCATCACATGATCATTTTTAGAACATTTGCATGACTCCAGAAATAGAAATAGAGAGAAAAAATAAAAAACTCATACATTCCACCCCATACCCCTCCCTCTCATTGACCACTGGCATTTCAATCTACCCAGTTTTTTATCTTTATCCTTCATTATTTATTTATTTATAGCTGCATTATTTAACTCATCTGTCCACAACTTGATGAAAGATCTTTACAATCACACAGTCATATTGTAAAAGCTATATAGTTATACAACTGTCTTCAAGAATGAAGATTACTGGAACACAGTTCAACAATTTCAGGTACTTCCCTGTAGCCACTCCAATACAAAATGAACTAAAAAGGGATATCTACATAATGCTTAAGAATAACCTCCAGGACAACCTCTCAATCTGTTTGAAATCTCTCAGCCACTGAAACTATTTTGTCACATTTCTATCTTCAGGTGGGACCTCTTAGATTAAGTTGTTTCCACAGAGGTGTGAACCACTCAGTTGTGGGTAGGGCCTGTTGATTAGGTAGTTTCCATGGAGATGTGTCTCCACCCAATCAAATTGGATCACTTACTATAGTCTTTTAAGAGGGTACCTGCTGTAGTTTGCTAGTTGCTGGAATGCAACACACCAGAGACAGATTGGCTTTTAATAAAAGGGGATTTATTTTGTTAGTTCTTCAGAGGAAAGGCAGCTAAATTCAACTGAGTTTCTTTCTTATGTGGGAAGGCACAGGGTGATCTCTGCTGGCTTTCTCTCCAGGTCTCTGGGTTCCAACAACTTTCCCTGGGGTGATTTCTTTCTGCATCTCTGAAGGCCTGAGCCAAGCTGTGAGTGCTAAGATGAGGTATGCTGAGCTGCTTTGGCTGTGCTACATTACACTCTCTCATTTAAGCACTGTCTAATTAAGTCAAACATCATTCATTGCAGCAGGCATGCCTCCTAGCCAACTGCAGATGTAAGCAGCAACAGATGAGGTTCACATACCATTGGCTCATTCCATAGCAACAGAATTAGGTGTCTTCACCTGGCCAAGTTGACAACTGAATCTAATTTTGGAATTAGTACCATTTCAGAAAAAACTTTAGCACCCACAGATTCACTTGGAAATGAAAAAAGTAAACCCCCCAAAATAAACCATTTGAAACAAGAAGCCAGGAAAGAAATCTAACCAACTTGTTCATCTATATTTCCAGCTGAGAGAGAAACCCCAAATGTCATTGAACCTTTCTTGAGTCAAGGTATCTTTCTCTAGATGCCTTACTTGGGACATTTTTATGGTCTTAGAAATATAAACTTGTGACAATAAATTCCCTTCATAAAAACTAACTCATTTCTGGTATGTTGCATTTCTAGCAGCATCAGCAAACGAATACAAAGATTTTGGTAACAGAGAAGTGTGACAGTGCAGATTCCAAATATCAAAACTGTTGGAATGGCTTTTAAAATGAGTAATGGGAAAGTTATGGAAAAATTGTGAGTTTCTTGATAAAGAAGGCCTAGAAGAGATTTCCAAGCAAAGTGTGAAAAATGCAGCCTGGTTCTCCCTGAAGCTTATAGTAAAATGTGACAGGAAATAGATAAGCAGAGAATTGAACTCTTGGGTACAAAAAAACAAGAAATTGATGATCTAGAATTTTCTGGGCTTTCAGAAAGGGAGTGCCCAGAGACTAGTGACAAATATGAGGATTTAGCCAAACATGGAACTAATCAGCCACTCCAAAAAAACCAGAATTAAAAATGGATTAATCCAGGAAAGATTTGTGGAAAGTTCTATTGTTTGAAGAGTATGATCCCAGTACACTGCATAGAAAACCAACAAGACTGGTGTAGGCTCTGTGTAAATGGAACCACTGCCAGTCTGGAACAAAAGGGATAGAAAAGGGACAAACTGAAGGAGAAAAATCTTCAAAGGCAGAATGAAGAAAGCTAACTTTCTGAAGCCATTAAGCTCATGTCAGGAGAGTAGACCTAGCTATGTACTTGGAGAGGGTATTTGCCCTGAAGTAAGAGGAAAGGCCTTCTGTCTCATTGTTAAGGAACAGTTTTGGTGCCTCAGACCTTGGTGAGGGTGTAGCACATTCCTTGGAGTTTTGTCAGCACCTTGCTGCCACCTCATTGTTCTGAGGAGATTGAGAATGTGCAACAGAGATGGCAAAGGTTCTGGGTACTTCCCTGATGCCTGTATAGAGTGGAGCTGAGAAAAATGTGGTCTCCTCAATGTCCCCAATGTTTACAACCCTCACCCCAGAATTTGGAGAGATTGGGGCTGCTGGATAAAGCCTTCAAAAGACTGGGACTCCACTATCAGCCCCAAGGATCAATGACTCTCATATTTTGAAAACTAATGGAGTTTACCCTGCTGGTTTTAGGCACTGTTTTTTGGAACTTTGATCCTTGCTTTCCTTCCAATATCACCCTGAGAAAGTGGGAATATGTATCCTATGACTTTCCCTCTTTTGTATACTGGAAGAAGATAACTTGTTCTGAGATTTACAGGTCCACAGCTAGAGAAAAATATTGGCTTAGTACAGACCATGCCTGTCACTGACTTTGATGAGATTTTGTATTGATTTTGACTTTTTATTCTATTTGTATTGTAACTGAAATGATTTAAGGATTTGTGATATTGTGATAGAATGAATTTATTTTGCAAATGGGAAGAACATGTCTTTTTGTGGCCCAGAGGATAGAAAATGATGGTTTGAAAGTGTTGTGTACCCAAGAATAACCATGTTCTTTAATTTTGATACAATATTTTTGGGTGGGATCTTTCTAAATAAGTTGTTTCCAAGGAGATGTGAACTACACAGTTGTGGTTGGGACCTATTGGTTAAGTGGTTTCTGTAGAGATGTCTTCATTCATTCAAGGTAGATAATTTACTGGGGTCTTCTAAGAGGGAACCAGTTTGGAAAGAGCTTCAGAACACACAGAGACCTTGGAAATGCATGAAGAAAATGCTTCTGGGGAAGTCATTTAAAATGAGAAGCCATTATAGAAAGCTAGAAGATCTCACCATGTGCCTTCCCAACTCACAGAGAAACCCCAAATGTCATTGACCTTTCTTTAGTCAACTTTCCTGTTCTAGTTTACTAGCTGTCAGAATGCTATATACTAAAAGTGGAATGGTTTTTAAAAGGGGGATTTTACTAAGTTACTAGTTTACAGCTATAAGGCCATGAAAATGTCCCAATTAAAGAAAGTCCATAAAAATTTTCAAATTAAGGCACCAATAAGAGGTTACCTTTACTTAAGAAAGGACTGTGAAGATCAGGAATTCTCTCTCAACTGGAAAGTCACATGGTGAACATAATGACATCTGATAGCTTTTTGCCCAGCCTTCTTCTTTCATGAAGCTCCCCCAAGGGCATTTTCCTTCCTAATCTCCAAGGGTCTCTGCCTGCATGGGCTCTCATGGTTCTTGTGGCTTTTTCTCTCTCATGGCTCTAAAAGGGACTCTTTCCAAAATGCTTTCTCTTTTAAAGAATTTGAGTAAACTAATCAAGACTTAGCTGGAATAGGTGGAGTCACATCTCCCTCTAATAAAAGGTTAATACTCACAATTGGGTGATCTCAATGGAGATAATCTAATCACATTTCTAACCTATACTGATGAATAGATATTAAAAGAAAAGGCTGTTTCTATGAAATGGATTAGGATTAATGTATGGCTTTTCTAGGGTACATAAATCCTTTCAAACCAGCACAATATCTTTCTCTGGAAGCCTAATTTTAGGCATTTTTTTATGGCCTTAGAAATTGTTCTAGTTTGCTAGCTGCTGGAATGCAATATACCAGAAATGGAACGGCTTTTAACAAAGGGAATTTAATGAGTTGCAAGTTTACGGTTCTAAGGCTGAGAAAATGTCCCAATTAAAACAAGTCTATAAAAATGTCCAATCAAAGGCATCCAGGGAAAGATACCTTGGTTCAAAAAGGCTGATGAAGTTCAAGGTTTCTCTCTCAAGTGAGAAGGCACATGGTGAACACAGTCAGGGCTTCTCTCTCAGTTGGAAGGACATGTGGTGAATACAGCATCATCTGCTAGCTTTCTCTCCTCGCTTCCAGCTTCATGAAGCTCCCCAGGAGGCATTTTCCTTCTTCATCTCCAAAGGTCACTGGCTGGTAGACTCTCTGCTTCATAGTGTTGCTCTCTCTGAATCTATCCAAAATGTTTTCTCTTTTATAAGACTCCAGTAAACCAATCAAGACCCACTCACATGGGTGGAGACATGTCATCCCCTAATCCAGTTTAACAACCATTCTTGACTAAATCACATCAACCAGGGAGATGATCTCATTACAGTTTCAAATATACAGTATTGAATAGGGATTATTCTACCTTTATGAAATGGGATTTATATCAAAACATGGCTTTTCTTAGGGGGCATACTGCCTTTCAAACCAGCACAGAAATGTAAACTTGTGACACTAAATTTCCTTTATTAAAAGCCAACCCACTTCTGGAATATGGCAGTTTGGTAGCATTAACAAACTAATCACATAACAATGAGGATAAAGTAAATGACAATGAATGCAGAGAATTAATTTAGTCTGAATATACATATACATGCATGCTACATCCACATTTGGATATTTGCACTATATGAAATTCTTTCACAAGTCATATTTTGAGGATTGAAACAGAATGGTGATTTTAAAAAGTACCTGTTGCTGCCTTCTGCTTAAAAGTATTTAAGATGAGATTTCTCCAGGACTTAAATTGTCAGTATATTTAAGAGCCATATCAGTGGTTACTCTTTTGTAAATAAGATGTATGCATTGGAAATAAATTTCCACTGCCAAAAGTTCAAATTTAAAAAGTAGTTTATTTAGTATATCTCCTTTTGTAAGGTGAAATTAGAAAGCCCATTTCTCAGGTGAAAAATTGTTATAAGGAAATGAAAATGATTTGTTATACATATCAGGGATTCTGGGGAAGTGATTTTATTAAAGAGATATGAAATTAATGTTTTATTGTCCATTTGGTATGTAGGTAATTGTTATTTTATGATGATTTCATTTGGCCACTTTTGAATATTTTCTTCCTGTGTGTGTACATTGCATAAAGATATCACCACGGGCCAGGAGGCATCTTGGTGCCAACAGCTTCCCCAGTCCCAGGCCTCCAAGAGGAATTCTCAGTGTTGGGTGGTTACCAGTTTGGCTCCAAGGGCTGTCCTGTGCAGTCTCCTATGGGATGGGTGCTGTGTTATTCAAGGTTAGCCATTGGCAGCAATGCCACCACCTCAGGGGCAGGAGGACTAAGATTGGGTACGGTGGACCTGATGAGAAGTTAGGCTAGGGGACAGCCTGGATGGGACTTGCTAAAGGAGTGATGATCCTGTGTGCTGGAATGAAAACAGGACCTTGGTCTTCCTCCTCACCAAGCCCGGTTGCCCTCTTTACATTCTGCTGGGTAGGTGGGGCCTTGGTTGGGGAAAGCACCTCCACAGGTGCGTGGGTGTAGGAATGGGCATGTGTGTGGAGGTTCCGTGAGGGTGGTTGGGCTTTCAGGGACAAAACCAAGATAGGCAGGGTGGGGCAGCACCAAGGACCCTAGGACACAGCCCCTGAGGACACCCGACTTGGTAGGGTGTCAGTAGCCAAGCAGAAGCACTCCCGGTTGGAATCCACATTGTAGTCTACAGGGGTTGGGAAGGGGTGGATAAGCCTCTGGAAATGCCTGAGGAGTAGCCAGCATTGCCTGGGCCAGCTTACCACCTGTCTTTTGGCCCTCACCCTTGCTCTCTGTGTGTCAGTGTGAGCCATGCAGGAGGCAAACCGCAAGGGCCCGGGCACCCATGTGGCTCCTGCAGGTGAGCAGGGGTCTGTGGCATGGGGTCCACACCTGAGGCTGCAGCCCCTGCAGATTTATGAAGGTACACACCTCAGAGCAGCATAAGTACTTGAGACTGCAGGCCAGCAGCTAGGAGCCTCCATTGCCACACCCAATCTCCTGAATGCACCAGATCTACTCAGCTCTCCAAAACTAAGCTTGGGCTAGATCTTGAATGTGAAACAGCCTGGGAAAACAGACTGTAGGCTTTTGTCAGCTGCATCTCTTCCTCTCTTCTTTTGGCTGCTGCCACCCAGAGGACAGTTCCTTCCAGAGAATGCCTCCTGCCTTTCTGCCCACACAGTGCTCTGGCACCGTCGCATTCATAGCACCTCCTGCCCACTGTGGCAGAGGTAGGAAACAGTGTCCCAGCTCTTAGCTATATCTCCCAGCCCTGCATAAGCCCAGACCTGGCAGCATGGGCAGGGATGTGGATGGGGTCACTCCATCCAGATTGCAGAGGCAAAGATGCCTCATCTGCTACACTTTTTTTGGCTATCCAGAACTTGGCCCTTAACTTTTGCATGTAAATGATGCACACCAAGGGCTGCCCACCCACCCTCACTTATAAAGGCCTTAGCTGCCTTCCTTGGCATAACAGGCATAAGCCAAGGGGACATTCCTTCTCCTGACACCTGGGCCCCACCCGATAGACTCCAGGTGTCTTACAGTTTCTAAGGGGCAAGTGCCACCCATCCACACCTGTAGCCCTTTTGGGTTCATTCATGGCCATTGCCCTCAAGAAACCACCTACACTTGTAGCAACACTGGGACCCTCTGCAGAGCAGTGAAAAACAATAAATGGTTTTAGAGTGGAAGGGAAAAGAAGGAGATCCAAACTTCAATGGGACTTTTTGATACTGTTGGCCAAGTGACAGTAATCTAGGGGCCTTGTCACAATGTGACAAGGGCAAACTGCAGGCTCTTGGAACTTTGCAATGAACTCAGTGACTCATGGAAGGCAGATATGTATGCAATTGTGGGTGGAGCCTTTTACATTGTATCTGCTGCCTTTGATCATGGTTCCCACTGGTAAGTGCAATATAGGCCTTGACATTTTACTGTTTGCTGCTTGGGAAACCATTGCTGTAGGGGAAAGAGCTCATCACAACAAAGAAATGGAGCTATAATCATGGGGCATGTACACTTTCACTTGTCACTGGAGTTATTCAAACTTTGCTGGATTATCGAATGAAATAAGTATCACTGCTTCAGTGGGGAAATAGAAATTCCCCTAGAGGTTCAGGATATGCCGCACATAGGTGTGTTAAATACCATCTTGTCACCATTTAAAAACCCATTTTAATCCTTTAAATAGATAATAGGAGCCTAGAAGTTAAGAAAAGATCACTGTCAATTAAAATGGTGAGGTTCTGCCCTTAGCCTCTGCTTTACTTCATATTATTATGGTCACTGAAGTGGTAACAGCACACACAGGGGACTGGAATACTGCTATTGTCTTGATTCATTTATTTTTCTCAGTCCCTTTGTGAGACAAAGATCAAGACCAGTTTACATTCATGGTGAATGTCCTACAATGTACATTTAATGTTCTCCCTTAGGGATATTTCTAATCCTCTGCAATATGTTACCAGTGTGAAGGAATAGACTTGGTGATGTAAGACATCCCCTAAAAAACTGTGTTCTCAGAAACAACTAATACAAGAACAAATTCTTTTTGCTTGGAACTCTGAGGGTGATAGAGACTGGAGAAGGTCTACAAAAGTGCCAAATCAAGGAAAAAGAAGAAAATATCACCAAAATATTTGAAATCCACCACCAAACCCTCCAGCCCAGATTCCTCCCATTCACTTGGTCCCACAGAGCTTAAGAATCACACAGAGGCAGCACAGGCTGTGTACTTCCTGCCTTGGATGCAAACCATAGAGCCATTCATAGCAGCAAGTTAGAACCCCACTTATATTCTGGCACAAGGACACAAGTCCACAGAGACCCAGGGTGGAACAGAAGCAGCTCACTAGCACACACATACATAAACTTCCACAGTGTAGAAATGTTGGCACAGAGACATTGTGCTTCATCTCTGATTTCTGGATCACCTAAATGAAAAAATAAAATGGATCTTTTTGGATTGACTGAATCTGACTTCCCATGGTGGGTTATCCTAAGGAGGAAGTAACAGAGACAGAAAAGCCTCATGGGAAGGAGGGGGTGCAGGAAGATATTGGGGATGGGGCTGAACTGTAGTAAGGCAGGGTGGACCCAACACTGGAAAATGTAGTCAAAATGGGGCACTAAGCAACAGAAGATAAATCATAGGAGCTAGGGAGAAAGCTCTTCACAGAAACAAACAGAACAGATTATGATTTCCAGAGAAGGAACAGAGGAAAGGAAGCTTGCTCCTGCAGGTGAAACTACTGTACTAAAGGAGCAATGTTAAACCTTGTATTGCTTATCCAGGGCAAGTATCAGCATATCTAGGGCAAGAGTCATATACAGAAGACCTGAGGAAATCTGAACAGTTAAACTTGAGCTACTCTAAAAGTCCAGTATAAGTTGAGTCAAGCATCAAAGAAGAGACTTAACACCCAGCCAATCTCCAGTAAAATTCTAGGCAAGAGAGAGAAACTGAGATTCAGATATAGCACATCAAAATATTCAGATATCTAGGCATCACTTTAAAAAATTCTATATGTTAAACTAAGAAACAGGAAGACATGGCTTAGTCAAGGGAACAAATGAAAACTTCAGAGGAGGCAAAGACTTTGAAACAACTAATCAATGAAGCACAAACAAATCTCATAATTCAACTGGTGAAGAAGGAAAATATGGATAAAAACAAATTAAGGGTGGGTATAGAGGTAAGAGAAAAAAGAAGATAATGTGTGACCAAAAAGAAGAATTAGAAATAAATCAGAAATTATGGGGATAAAAGGCACAATAATGTATTTTAAAAATAGACTAGAAGAACTGGCAGCGGGAACCTCTGGAATAAGCTCTCCAGGAAGCAGGATGCGCGCGGTCTTCCGTGCTGGAGGAGGAGATACCCACCGCCTATTCACCTGCCTTCCTGGCAATCAGGCTGGCCAACTTGGTTTCTTTAAAAAAGCCTGTCTAGTACCTAGGAATAAACCAGCAGACGAAGGAGTGGAGGGGAGCCGGAAGCGGGGCGGGTTGGGAGGGTGATGCTGAGTGGCACAAGAACAATAAGATCCTGTTTGCGGTCTCTGTCCTAAGAGGAATTTGGAGAAGGCGCGGGGCCCAGCGCTTGCGCCGTGCCAGGGATTCTGAGATCCCATGAGAAGCAGGCCGGCGGTGGCAGCATGAGGCAGAAGAAGCAGGGCTTGTAAGTGGAGCGCAGCGGCGGCGAGGACCTCCGCGTGGCAGCTGGTAAGCACAGAGCGGCCTGGGACTCTTCTCCCCTGCTGCTGAGCGGTGATTTGCCGGGCCTGCTGTGACCCTAGCCCGCCCCTTTGCCTCAGCCATCTTCAAGCTCCTTTCCCTGTTGGAGCAGCTGTTCACTAGGTTGAAGACCTGCGGGGAGCGCCCGTATTCTGACAGCCCGCGGTGGTGGTGGTGGGTTGTATGTGGTGGCGGACTAAGGCATCTTCTGCAGAGACCAAGAACGACCCAGAAGGGGAGCAGCCAGGATCGCGCATCTGCTGCCCTGCAAATACGAGACCCACAAGCTGTTTTGTTAAGAAGAAAGGCTACCTGCACTGACAAGTTGGATTAATGAACTCCCAGGAGTCATGAAGCCTCCAGAAAATAAGTATTGTGGTAGTTAGATTCAGTTGTCAACTTGGCCAGGTGAAGGCACATAGTTCTGTTGCTGTGGACGTGAACCTCATCTGTTGCTCATCACATCTGCAGTCGGCTAGGAGGCATGCCTGCTGCAATGTATGGTTTGATTTAATTGCCTGGTACTTAAATGAGAGAGCACAAGGTAGCACAGACCAAGCAACACAGCATACCTCATCTCAGCACTCACAGCTCAGCCCAGGCCTTTGGAAGATGCAGAAAGGAATCACCCCTGGGAAAGTTATTGGAACCCAGAGACCTGGAGAGGAGGCCAGCAGAGATCACCCTGTGCCTTCCCTCATAAGAAAGAACATCAGCTGAAAGTTAGCTGCCTTTCTTCTGAAGAACTAATAAAATAAATCCCCTTTTATTCAAAACCAATCCATTTCTGGTGTGTTGCTTTCCAGCAGCTAACAAAACCAGAACAAGTATCCTATCTTCTTTTTTTGGCACCCATGATATGGTATCTATAGGTCCCAAAGACCTTTTCCTATATAAGGAGTACAAAGACAAGTTTGGAAAGTAAAAAAGCTGGAAAGGATTTAATGAAGGATTGTGGAAAATAGAAAATAGCCCAGGAATAAAGTTTACTGGATTTCAGGCAGTTCAACAACAGAGCCATTCAGAAACTAGGGGAGAAGGCAGAAATACTGCAGATGCAAGCAATTGTATTGTTTAACAGAGTAAATCTAGTGGAATATTAATGAAATAGACCAGAGGCAAACAATAGCAAATTTGAAAAGGGAAAACAAAGAATCAGTGAACTAGAAGACAGGATAACTGGAATTATACAGTCAGAAAAACACAGTGAAAAGAATAGAAAAAAATTGGCAGTGTCTCAAGGATATGAGTGATAGTATGAAGCCTAACAACATGGATATAATGGGAATCCCAGGAGAAAGGAAGGAAAGATGGGCATAAAGGACATTTGAGTAAGCAATAACCTAAAATTTCCCAACTCTTATGAGAGACATAAATATACATGTCCAAGAATTGTGAAGTAATCCAAATAAAAGAAACCCACCCTAATAGACTTATCAGAGGCAGTCTAATTGGAATGTCAAATGCCAAAGATAAGGAGAGGGTTCTGAAAGCAGCAAGAGAAAAGCAACTCATCAATACAATGGATCCTCAATAAGACTAAGTGCTGATTTCCTCTATGAAGGCCAGAAGGCAGTGGAATTATACATTTCAGGTACTGAAAAAGAAAACTCTCAGACCCAAATTCTTTATCCAGCAAAACAGTGCTTCCACGATCAGGGAGAATGTAAAACTCTTACAGGTTAAAGTAATTGTCTGTTCATCACCAAGAAACCTGCCTTTGCAAGAATTGTTAAAAAGAGTCCTTCAGGTTGAGAGGAAAAGACTGAAGAAACTGGTTTGGAGCAGTGTGAAGTGAACATCTTCAGTAAAGGTAAGTAAAGGGGTAAAGGCAAGACCCAATATTACTATTCCTCAACATACGACTCTACCCTTTAATTCCAGTAAGAATTAGAATACAATTGACTAAGAAATAGTCATATTTCCTGATATAGGCATGTAAAATATGAAGAGATAATGTGGGACAAAAGCAGCATAAAAAGAGAAACAGAGGGATATGGGAGTGAAAATAGCAAGTGCTGGAAAGGATGTGGAGAAATAGGAAAATTCATTCATTGCTGGTGTCAATGTTAAATGGTGGAGCTGCTGTGGAAGGCAGTGTGACAGTTCCTCAGAAAGTGCAGTATAGAATTCTAACATGACCCAACTATCCTCTTTCTAGGTTTATAACTCAGAAATTGAAAGCAGGGACTTGAACAGATATTGCACACCCATGTTCATAATGGCATTACTCACAATTAAAAAAAGATTAAAGCAACAAACCAATGAGTGGATATATAAAATGTGATTTATATATGCAATAGAATATTATATAGCTATAAAAAGGCATGGAATTCTGATACATTTGAGAAGGTTGACCCTTGAAGGGATCATAATGAGTTGAAGAAGCCAGACACAAAGGGACAAATATAGAATAATCTCATCTGAAATAATTAGAATAAGCAACCTCCTATAATTAGACTCTGGGATATAGGTTACCAGGGCTGAGTTACATGTAGAGAATGGGGAATTAATGTTTAAGTTGTTTAGAGTTGCTTTTGGATTGATTGTAAAGTTTTGGTAATGGATGGTGGTGATGATAACACAGCATTGAGAATGTAATTAACAGCACTTACATATATATGTGAATATGGTTAATAAGGGAAATTTAGATTTTGTGTATGTTAACAGAATAAAAATTTTAAAACAAACACAGGATTGTACAACACAGTGAACCCTATTGTAAATGATGGAGTACAGTTAACAGTATAATTATAGTTAATAGTAAAATTATATACCACACTAATGCAAGTTGTTAATGGTAGGGTGGCCAAATCTTGACAATCATCATCTCAACTCATTGGAAAGAACATTTTGAGCCCCAGGAGGTAAAGGGAGAGATTTAAATGGCATGTTCCTCTTCCCAGTTTATCTCAGTGATAGACAAACCCTCATCTATGGGTCCAAATGATACAGGCTTTTGCCAAAGCCACCAATCAATGCTTGGTGGCTTTGCCCACATTTCAAAGCAATCAAATGCTTGCTCTGTTAACATTTATCCATCACCCCATATTGTTCCAGCCAAGCTGTCAGCCTGATGGGCCACAATGGCCTGCAGTTTGTATGGCCTATTGTTGCAAGGAAACCACTTTATAGACATGTAGGATAGATTAGCTAGACATAGGCAACATCTTTCTAAGCCCAATGGCTCTTCATACAAAGTGTGCCAACTTTGGATAAGATCTTCTCCTTTTGTATTAAAATCATACATGGCACCAAGCCATCCCTGGGAGAAAATCTTAATGGCTACTGTCACTGAATGGTGGAGTTTAATTCTGAGGATTTTTTTTGAGTCTGGATTTAGTATTACTATGGGCAATACCACTATTGCAGAACATGACAAAGTTGCCTAATGTACAAAAACTACTGCTTTCAGCTTGCACACTGGAGAATCTTATATACTGGGGGAGCCAGGAACACAACTAGTGGACATCTTCCAACCTTGCCTACTCCATATTCCTTTTCTATTGTGTGCAGATGTTTCACTGTTTCCATTCCACATCCAGGGGAAGATGTTAGGTCTAATGAAAAGGATTGAGCATACCTTAAATCCAGGAACTCTGAACAAGGAGCCCCATCTGCTTATCAAAGTGGGAACTCACAGTGGCAGAGCCCTCTCACCTTGGAGTATATAAATACTTCATGTTCAAACAGCACAGTTTTCCTCTTCTCTGAGGTGAAGTGGGGCATGCATAACTGCCATGCACACACCCTAACCCAAACTGTTGGCCTCTCTTAGATTGGCCATGATGCTTTTGGACACTTTATGCTTTGTAATAAAGCCACAAGTCTAATTTTATTTAGTAATTTGTTAATAGTCTTAGTTGTGCATGAACCTGCTCTCAGTGATCCATCATATAGCAACTTCACAGATTTTGATGCTGTGAGCAGAAAGAATGGGATAGCCTGAAATGGATTGATATTTTGGTCATTCTTTTCACCACTTCTGCATTCCTTTTGTATAGGGGTGTTTTGGGCAAGATATAATTGATGGTTTTGTTGGTTCAACTTAAGGGTGTCCCCACTGTATCAGCTGGTACAGTTATTGACATTCAGGTGGGGTCCTTAGGGCATACTGCCTTAATCCTCTGGGATAAGGGTCATAAGAAATGGGATTTTGAGAATCCCCCATGAATGCTGGGGAACTGGCTACCTAGTTCAATGCTGAGATCAATGATATTAGTACTTCCACTGTCCAGTAAACACTTCCTTTGTTCATGGTTTCTTGTATCTGATCTCCTTCTGGAAACAGGCATACCTGAAATCAGCTAACCCATACTGATCTGTGGATAGTATGAGACTGGTCATTATTCAGGAGACTATTAGAACTCTAAGTATGAGCTCTTATGGACAAGGAGATATGGGATATGAAAGATAGATATGGACAGAAGCCTAGAGAGGATCTTCTCTTAGTTGTCCTGATTTTATGAATAGGGCACCACTACAACCTTGATCAACCAGGCTGAGTGTAGGCATCTCCAACAAACTCATAGTCAGTTGGAGTTAAGAGAAGGGGGTGTGTGGGGAAGGAGCAGGTGATGGTGCAGCTACAACCTCTATTTAACTGACTCCTTCAGGGAGTCAGACAGCAAATACCATTCTGAGTGACCTACCCTGAATTCCATTTAAGTCTTAGTGTAATGAGGAGGAAGCTGTCATCATGCTGAGACAAGATTTTGCAAATGGATATTCCACCTCCACCAGAGGGTTGTAGCCTCTCACCACTTACATTTCATGGCAGAACATTGATGATTTTATTAGAAATGGTCCTCTCCATTGTAGGAAAAACTGGTCCTGCTCCTCACCTCAGTACTTCACCTGTAAGCAACTGTCAAAAGATTTATCATACCCTCCCTTCTTGGAGCAAGGACTCCCAACTAGAGGATGGTCACCATGGCAATTGACAAAGGAGCCAGACAAGTAGGTAATCCCTATGAACAAAGCATTTCCAGAGAGTCACATGATGTGTCAGCCATGGCACTTTCCACTTGAGACCACCTTTCTCCAAGTTACATTCTTGTGGATAATATAGCAAGGGTTCCAAAGGACAGAATAGACCAAACCTCGAATGAAGAACTTTGGAAAAATATAATCTAGAAGAAGGGTCACAGTTACAAGAGGAACATTTTGCCCAAGTCTGTCCCTTTCCCCACAATCCCCAGATATGGGCAGTAGGGGAGGGGAGCATCCTACAGATCTAATGTTTCTCCCTTTGGCTCTGACTGATGAACCTGGCTCCTGGGAGAGACATCTTTACCTAGACTGAATTGAAAATGACCTACAGGTGCTCCAAGGGTCCCAACCATGCTCTGGGACCAAAGGTTATATGCCTCATTGTGTCTACAATATGGGGCAGTGAACAAACACCATGGCAGTTTTGAATACTGGTGGCCAGGTCACTATTATCACAGAAGATATAGAGGGGACAAAGTGATGACTGCCATTGAGCAGTTTTGGGCATTCCACAATGCCTGCCACCCTGTGGGTTGGTCCCTTTAGGTGTTCATGTTTCCCACCAAGGTATACATTATAGGAATTGATATCCTGCACCAATGCACATCCTACTGTTGGCTGCAGGTACATGTTCCCCATTCCAACAGTTTCTGGTCAGCATGATTAGAGGAGAGATGGACCTTGCACCCCAAGTGTTCCCAACTCCTACTTGCATTGCCCAACTGCAGCAAAACTGTCTCTCTGATAGAGAAAAACATTAGAGAACTCATAAAAAAATCTTCAGGTGCCCCCCATTCCACCATCTCTGCCTATGATGGAATTGTTTACCCATGGAAAAGATGAGTAGTGCATGGTAGTTAACTATAGACTATTGTTGCTTGAATTAAGAAGCATCCCCTTTGATGCCCATGGTTCTAGACATTGCTACTCTCACATGCTCCACTAGTGTTTGGTATGTGGTTGTTAACTTTATGAAGACTTTTTTTGCCATCCCACTCTGAGAGCAAGGCCACAATCAATCTTCCCTCCAATGTTAATGCCTATGGTTTACCTTCAGTGTACCTTCACAGGGGTATTTAAACTCCCCTATTATCTGCCACCTATTGGTGAGACATGATTTGAGTAAACTACCCTTGCCTGAAGTATTCCAAGTATTCCATTATATTGATGACATTATGTTGGTGTTTAGAGAGAGGAGAAAACCACCCAAGGATTGCATGCAATGTTAACTGGGTTTTCACAATCCAGCTGGGTGATAAACACTGCCTTGACACAAGGCCCATTCCAATAGATCAACTTATTGGGTAGTCGATAGGTCATAGCACATTTCTAGAACCCTGAGCTAGTACAGGACAAATCATTGTCTCTAAAATCACCCATCTTTGAAAAAGG
Source organism: Myrmecophaga tridactyla (assembly GCA_004026745.1). Lineage (NCBI taxonomy): Eukaryota > Metazoa > Chordata > Mammalia > Pilosa > Myrmecophagidae > Myrmecophaga > Myrmecophaga tridactyla. The sequence goes on along the minus strand of PVIY010010777.1, from coordinate 38,475 downwards.
AGGCCCAATGGTTGATTAGGTTCTTTGCATATTGGTGCTAGTATTTTCCTCATCTTAATGCCCTCCTGAGTCCCCTAGAAATGAAAATGTCATTTTCATTGTGGAATGGAAGAAGACAGACCCTTCAAAAGGAAAAAGCTGGGCTTCCAGGAATATAGCAGAATAGTTTAGATTAAGTTCACTCCTGCTTCAAAGAACAGCTAGAGAAGGGAGAGAAAAAAGACCATTAGAGTAATTCTGGGGTTTAAGTGACCTGAGAGGGTCTTCTACACCACATAGGAAGGACCTGGTTGAAAAAAATAGAAAATTTGAAAGGCAGAAAACTGGAGGCCAGCCAGCTAGTGCAAACAGACTAGCACATCCATTTTCAGATGGAGGCCCAGAGCTATTGGGAGTGCACCAATAGGGAAATAGGGTCAAAGAAGCAAGGTAAGCCACTCTCCTTGAATGTATGTTCTAGTTTGCTAGTTGCCAGAATGCAACACACCAGAGATGGATTGGCTTTTAATAAAAGGGATTTATTTTGTTGGTTCTTCAGAGGAAAAGTAGCTAACTTTCCACTGAGGTTCTTTCTTACGTGGGAAGGCACAAGATGGTCTCTGCTTGTCTTCTTTCCAGGTCTCTGGGTTCCAACAACTTTCCCCAGGGTGATTTCTTTCTGCACCTCCAAAGGCATGGGCTGAGCTGCAAGTGCTGAGATGAGGTATGTCAAGCTGCTTGGCTGTGCTACGTTGTGCTCTCTCATTTAAGTACCAACCAATTAACTCAAATGTCATTCGTTGCAGCAGGCACGCCTCCTAGCCGACTGCAGATGTAAATCAGCAACAGATAAGCTTCACATACCATTGGCTCATATCCACACAACAAAACTAGGTGCCTTAACATGGCCAAGTTGACAACTGAATCTGACTACCACATGTCCACCCCTTGTCAACTTGGCAACTACATGTATCACCTTAAAAAGGTGCAAAAAATTATCTTCTAGCTGTAGACCTGTGAATCTCAAAGCAAGTTGTCTGGTGCCAATATGCAAATGAGGGACAGTTACAGTATACAGGTTTTCATTTCCATAGAGAGAAATTGGAAGAAACACAGATGTAAAACCTGCAGGGCAAGCACCGTGGGATTTCAAAGTCTGAAAGTCATTTATCCTTTGGTTTTAGAAAGTGTCAGTCCCAATTTTTCCAAGGGCCTATGCAGTGGCCTGCCTCTTTCCAAATAAACCTTGGGGAACATTGAGGAACCCACCTTTTTCTCAGCTCCACTCTCTCCATGCATCAGGGCTACCCCTGGGCTCTCTGCCACTTCTGGGGCACACACTCAACCCCTCCATGTGGTGGTAGCCAGGCTCCCCCCAGTCCCCCAAGGAGTGTGCTCTACCTTCTCCAAGGCCTGAGGCTGCATGACTCTTCCAATGCAACAAGGTGGGAGACTCATTCTTACCCTTCAGGGTAAACTCACCCTCTCCATGTATATGGGTGGGTCCACTCTTCTGGCTGAGGTTTCCTGGCTTCAGACCAGAGCTTCCATGGTTCTCACTCTGCAAACTCCAATTTGTCCCTTTGTGTCCCCCTTTGTCCAGATTGGCAGTGGTTCCATTTGCACCAACAGTCTCTTCAACCACTCCATGACTTCTCCATTATTCTCTTCACTGTTCCTCCCAAATCTTCCCCTTAGCCATCCAGAAACCATTCCAACATATCTGGTATTTGCAAACCGCAGCAACACCCCACTCTCTGGTACCAAAATCTGTTCTAGTTTGCTAGCTGCCAGAATGCAACACACCAGAGACAGAATCGCTTTTTTTTTGTTCAGTTCATATGGAATTCAGTCATTCCTTTATTTGTTCATTCATTCATCCATTTACACATTTAAAAAAAATTTATTTATTAATTAAAATATTAAACCAAATAAAACATCAACATATATAATCAGTAATTCACAATATCATCACTTAGTTGCATATTCATCATTTCTTAAAACATTTGCATTAATTCAGAAAAAGAAATAAAAAGACAATAGAAAAAGAAATAAAACAAACACAGGAAAGAAAAAAAAAGATTATACCTACCATACCCCTTACCAATTGATCACTAGCATTTCAAACTAAATTTCTTTTAGCATTTGTTCCCCCTATTATTTATTTTTATTCCATATGTTCTACTCCTTTGTTGACAAAGTAGATAAAAGGAGCATCAGACACAAGGTTTTCACAATCACACAGTCACATTGTTACAGCTATATCATTATACAATCATTCTCAAGAAACATGGCTACTGGAACACAGCTCTACATTTTCAGGCAGTTCCCTCCAGCTTCTCCATTACATCTTGAATAACAAGATGATATCTACTTGATGCATAAGAATAACCTCCAGGATAGCCTCTCGACTATGTTTGGAATCTCTCAGCCATTGACACTTTGTCTCATTTCACTCTTCCCCCTTTAGGTCAAGAAGGTTTTCTCAATCCCTTGATGCTAAGTCTCAGCTCATTCTAGAGTTTTTCTCAATCCCTTGATGCTGAGTCTCAGCTCATTCCAGGATCTCTGTCCCACATTGCTGGGAAGGTACATACCCCTGGGAGTCATGTCCCATGTAGAGAGGGGGAGGGTGATGAGACTGCTCGTCATGTTGGATGGAGAGAGAGGCCACATCTCAGCAACAAAAGAGGCTTTCTTGGGGGTGGCTCTTAGGCCTAAATTTTAAGTAGACTTGAACTATCCTTTGTGGGGTTAAGTTTCATATGAACAAACCCCAAGACTGGGGGCTCAGCCTATAGCTTTGGTTGTCCACACTGCTTGTGAGAATATCAAGAATTCAACTTGGGGAAGTTGAATTTCTCCCCATTCTCACCATTCCCCAAAGGGGGCTTTGCAAATACATTTCCACTCATTGATTGAATCACTCTGGGATTCATCGGGGCATCACTCTGGACAAACCAACAAAATCTCACGTCCTACCTGAGATTCCAAGTACTTATGGTGTTCAATCGAACTACCTACATCAGTTATATTAGGAAATGCACTAGTCAAAATATAGATTTTGTACCACATAAACATTTTTTGCTTTAGTCTCACACATAAGGTGACATTTTAAAATATTAATTACCATCTATTTTCAGCACCCTGCAATAATGACATTCCTTTGTTCTTCCTCATGCAAAAACATTTTTAAAATTTGTACACTGTTCATTTCACTATTATTATACACTCTAGGCATTCCTAGATTATACTATTTCAATTTTTAACATCTATCTTTCTTTCTGATTTCATTTATGTCCCCAACCCTCCTCCCTCTATCATTCTCACATGCAGTTTCAGTGTTTTAACATAATTGTATTACACTTAGGTAGTATTGTGCTGTCCACTTCTGAGTTTTTATATCCAGTCCTGTTGCACAGTCTGTATCCCTTCAGCTCCAATTACCCAATATCTTACCCTAGTTCTATCTCCTGATGGTCTCTGTTATCAATGAAATATTCCAAGTTTATTCACTAATGTTAGCTCATATTAGTGAGACCATACAGTATTTCTCCTTTAGTTTTTGGCTAGTCTCACTCAGCATAATGTTCTCAAGGTCCATCCATGTTGTTACATACTTCATAACTTTATTCTGTCTTAAAGCTCCATAATATGCCATCGTATGTATATACCACAGTTTGTTTAGCCACTTGTCTGTTGATGGACATTTTAGCTGTTTCCATCTATTTGCAATTGTAGATAATGCTGCTATAAACATTGGTGTGCAAATGTCCATTTGTGTCTTTGCCCTTATGTCCTCTGAGTAGATAACTAGCAATGGTGTTGCCGGGTCATATGGCAATTTTATATTCAGCTTTTTGAGGAACCACCAAACTGCCTTCCACAGCAGTTGCACCATTTGACATTCCCATCAAGAGTGGATAAGTGTGCCTCTTTCTCCACATCCTCTCCAGCACTTGTCATTTTCTGTTTTGTTGATAATGGCCATTCTGGTGGGTGTGAGATGATATCTCATTGTGGTTTTGATTTGCATTTCTCTAATGGCCAGGGAAGTTGAGCCTCTCTTCATATGCCTTTTGGCCGTTTGTATTTCTTCTTCTGAGAAGTGTCTGTTCAAGTCTTTTTCCCGTTCTGCAATTGGATTGGCTGTCTTTTTGTTGTTGAGTTGAACAATCTCTTTATAAATTCCGGATACTAGAACTTTATCTGATATGTCGTTCCCAAATATTGTCTCCCATTGTGTAGGCTGTCTTTTTACTTTCTTGATGAAGTTCTTTGATGCACAAAAGTGTTTAATTTTGAGGAGCTCCCATTTATTTAGTTCTTTCTTCTGTGCTCTTGCTTTGGATGTAAGGTCTATAAAACCACCTCCAGTTTTATGTAAGATTTGTAAGATATTTCCCTACATTTTCCTCTAACTGTTTTATGGTCTTAGACCTAAAGTTTAGGTCTTTGATCCATTTGGTGTTAACTTTTGTATGGGGTGTGAGCTATGGGTCCTCTTTCATTCTTTTGCATATGGATATCCAGTTCTCTAGGCACCATTTATTGAAGAGATTGTTCTGTCCCAAGTGAGTTGGCTTCACTGCCTTATCAAAGATCAAATGTCCATAGATGAGAGGGTCTATATCTGAACACTCTATTTGATCCCATTGGTCAATAAATCTATCTTTATGCCAGTACCATGCTGTTTTGACCATTGTAGCTTCATAATATGCCTTAAAGTCAGGTAGCGTGAGACCTCCAGCTTTGTTTTTTTTCCTCAAGATACTTTTAGCAATTTGAGGCACCCTGCACTTCCAGACAAATTTGCTTATTGGTTTTTCTATTTCTGAAAAGTAAGTTGTTGGGATTTTGATTGGTATTTCATTGAATCTGTAAATCAATTTAGGTAGAATTGACATTTTAACTATATTTAGTCTTCCAATCCATGAACACGGTATGCTCTTCCATCTATTTAGGTCTTCTGTGATTTCTTTTAACAGTTTCTTGTAGTTTTCTTTGTATAGGTCTTTTGCCTCTTTAGTTAAATTTATTCCTAAGTATTTTATTCTTTTAGTTGCAATTGTAAATGGAATTTGTTTCTTAATTTCCCCCTCAGATTGTTCATTACTAGTGTATGGAAACACTACAGATTTTTGAATGTTGATCTTGTAACCTGCCACTTTGCTGTACTTGTTTATTAGCTCTAGTAGTTTTGCTGTGGATTTTTCAAGGTTTTCAACATATAGTATCATATCATCTGCAAACAGTGAGAGTTTTACTTCTTCCTTTCCCATTTTGATGCCTTGTATTTCTTTTTCTTGTCTAATTGCTCTGGCTAGAACTTCCAACACAATGTTGAAAAACAGTGGTGATAGTGGACATCCTTGTCTTGTTCCTGATCTTAGGGGGAAAGTTTTCAGTTTTTCCCCATTGAGGATGATATTAGCTGTGAGTTTTTCATGTATTCCCTTTATCATTTTAAGGAAGTTCCCTTGTATTCCTATCCTTTGAAGTGTTTTCAACAGGAAAGGATGTTGAATTTTGTCAAATGCCTTCTCTGCATCAATTGAGATGATCATGTGATTTTTCTCCTTTGATTTGTTGATATGGTGTATTACATTAATTGATTTTCTTATGTTGAACCATCATTGCATGCCTGGGATGCATCCTACTTGGTCATGATGTATAATTCTTTTAATGTGTTGCTGAATTCGATTTGCTAGAATTTTGTTGAGGATTTTCACATCTATATTCATTAGAGAGATTGGTCTGTAGTTTTCTTTTTTTTTTTTTTAGTATATTTGTCTGGTTTTGGTATGAGGGTAGTACTTTCTTCTACTATTTTGCCTTTTGGATTTTATATGTCATATCTAATTTTCCTTCTTTTACACTCTTCCCTGCACCTCTTTCATTTGTGTTTTCATATCTGTCTCTACTGCTCCCTTTGGTATTTCTTGCAGAGCTGGTCTCTTGGTCACAAATTCTCTCAGTGATTTTTGGTCTGAAAATGTTTTAATTTCTCCCTCACTTTTGAAGGACAATTTTGCTGGATATAGAATTCTTGGTTGGCAGGTTTTCTCTTTTAATTATTTAAATATATCATCCCACAGTCTTCTCACCTCCATGGTTTCTGCTGAGAAATCTACACATAGTCTTATTAGGTTTCCTTTGTATGTGATGGATTGCTTTTCTCTTGCTGCTTTCAAGATCTTCTCTTTCTCTTTGACCTCTGACATTCTGATTATTAAATGTCTTGGAGTATGTCTATTTGGATCTATTCTCTTTGGCGTATGCTGCACTTCTTGGATCTGTAATTTTAACTCTTTCATAAGAGTTGGGAAATTTTCATGATAATTTCTTTCATTAGGTTTTCTCCTCATTTTCCCTTCTCTTCCCCTTCTGGGATGCCCACAACATGTATATTTGTGCGCTTCATATCATTCAATTCCCTGAGTCCCTGATCATATTTTTCCATTTTTTACCCTATCGTTTCTGTTTCTTGTCGGATTTCAGATATTCCATCCTCCAGTTCACTAATCCTATGTTCTGTCTCTTGAAATCTACCATTGTAGGTTTCCGTTGTTTTTTTCATCTCTTCTACCATGCCTTTCATTCCCATAAGTTCTGTGATTTGTTTTTTCAGAATTTCCATTTCTTCTTTTTGTTCATTCCTTGCCTTCTTCATATCCTCCCTCAATTCATTGATTTGGTTTTTGATGAGGTTTTCCATGTCTGTTCGTATATTCTGAATTAATGGTTTCAGCTCTTGTATCTCATTTGAACTATTGGTTTGTTCCTTCGACTGGGCCTTATTTTCAATTTTCCTGGTGTGATTTGTTATTTTTTGCTAGCGTCTAGAAATTTAATTACCTTAATTAGTTTATTCTGGAGATTGCTTTCACTTCTCTTACCCAGGGTTTTCTTGCTAGATGAATTTGTTGTCTGTCTATTCTTTGACCTTCAGTTCAGCTTTTTCTGGACCTCTAGCTTAGGTTTTGTTTAACAGGGGACAGTTTTTCAGTTCTTGTTTTCTTGTTTCTTGCCCTGTTTGCATGGTGCCTTTTCCCTCCCCACCCTTAGGAGGGCATACACAGGTATTATAGACTCCAGCCGGGTTTTCCCAGACTAAACTGGCCTCCTATCAAGGGGAAGGAGTCACCTGTGTCAGTTTTCCCTGAGGGTGAGACCCAGCAGGTTAAAAGACTTTCCTGTTAAGTCTCTGGGCTGTTTTTCTTATCCTGCCCAGTATGTGGCATTTGTCTGCCTGCAGGTCCCACCAGCAAAAGATGTTGTGGCACCTTTAACTTTGGTAGACTCTCCCTGCTGGGGGCATGGTGGAGACAGAGGAGAGGTTGTAGGCTGGTTTTAATGGGTTCAAATTGCCAAGCCCTGGGGTCTGAATTCCTTGAGGGAGGGATTCCACCTGAGTTGGGCTTCACCCCTCCCCTGTGGAAGGCACAGGTGGGAGACAGCCCTGAAAGCAGTCCGTTTCTGCCTATGCCTAGGACAGTTGCAGCCTGAGAAGTCCCACCACTGAATCCAGAGGCAGCCAAGCCTCCATAGATACATAGCCACAAAAACCTCCATTTCCTCTGCTTTCCTCTTTTTTCTGTTAGCCCAATGAGTGACGTCCACCTTGACCAGGTTCACCTGAGCTGGGTCCTATTTTTAGTAATCAGAATTTGTTAATTAATTCCACAATTAGTGTTTGGTTGGGCTCAGCCCCTGCTGCTGGTAAAATCTCTTTCCTTTCCCCTCTGGAAAGCTGCCTGTGGGGGAGTGGTGCCAGCCACCAAGGCTTGGGGAACTCACAGTTCTGGGGAGGCTCACAGCTGGTCCAGCTGGTCCAGATTGGGGTACACTGTGTGTCCAGTCACTAACATGGTTCCAGGAGCTGTTCTGTACTGTTTCTGGTTATTTAGTAGTTATTCTGGAGGATGAACTGAAACGTACACATTCCTAAGCTGCCATCTTGGCCACACCTCTGGATTTGCTTTTAATAAAAGGGGATTTAGGGACTTCTGGGCAAAGATGGTGGCTTAACAATGTGTGCATTTTAGTTCATCCTCCAGAACACCTAATAAATAACCAGAAACCATACAGAACAGCTCCTGGGGCTATGTTAGTGAACAGACACACACCGTACCCCAGTCTGGACCAGTTGGACTGGCTGTGAGCCCCCCCAGAATGGTGAGTTCCACAAGCCATTGTGGCTGGCATCCCTGCCCCACTGGCTGCTTCACAGAGGGGAAAGGAAAGAGATTTTACCAGCAGCAGGGGCTGAGCCCAACCAAACACTAATTGTGGAATTAATTAACAAATTCTGACTACAAAAAAATAGGCTCCCAGCTCAGGTGAAGCTGGTCAAAGTGGAGGTTGCTCATTTTTGCCCTCATGCCAAGGGGGCAGGGCTGATGGAAAAAGGAAAAAAAATAATAGAAGGAAACAGAGGTTTTTGTGGCTGTGTTTCTACAAAGGCTTGACTGTCTTTGGATACAGTGGCAGGGCTCCTCAGGCTGCAACTGTCCCAGGCATAGGCTGAAACAAGCTCATTTCAGGGCTTGTCTGCAGCCTGTGCCTTCCCCAGGGGAGGGGTGAAGCCCAACTCAAGTGGAATCCCTCTCTTAACGAATTCAGACACCAGGACTTGGTAATTTGAAGCCATTAAAACCAGCCTACAACTTCTCCTCTGTCTCCACCACACCTCCAGCAAGGAGAGTTTGCCAAGGTTAAGGTTACCACATCATCTTATGCTGGTGGGACCTGCAGGCAGACAAGCACCACATACTTGGCAGGATAAGAAAAACAGAGTCCAGAGAATTCAAAGGAAAGTCTTTCAACCTGCTGGGTCTCACCCTCAGGGAAAACTGACACAGGTGACTCTTTCCTCTGATAGGAGGCCAGTTTGGTCTGTGAAAATCCAGCTGGGGTCTATAATACATAAGTAGACCCTCCTACAGGTGAGGAAAAAGGCATCATAAAAGCAGGGCAAGAAACAAGAAAACAGGAACTGAAAACATCTCCTCTGTTAAACAAAACTTAAGCTAGAGGTCCAGATAAAGCTGAACTGAATGTCAAAGTAGAGATGGAAAACAAATTCATCCAGCAAGAAAGCCCTAAGTAAAAGAAGTGAAAGCAATCTCCAGAGAAAAATAATTAAGGTAATTAAATGCCAGTGCCTAGATGCCAGCAAAAAATAACAAATCACACTAGGAAAATTGAAGATGTGGCCCAATCAAGGGAACAAACCAATAATTCAAATGAGATACAAGAGCTGAAACAATTGATTCAGAATATACAAATAGACATGGACAACCTCATCAAAAACCAAATCAATGAATTGAGGGAGGATCTGAAGAAGGCAAGGAATGAACAAAAAGAAGGAATGGAAAGTCTGAAAAAACAAATCACAGAACTTATGGGAATGAAAGGCATGGTAAAAGAGATGAAAAAAAAAAAACCAATGGAAACCTACAATGGTAGATTTCAAGAGACAGAACATAGGATTAGTGAACTGGAGGATGGAACATCTGAAATCCAGCAAGAAAAAGAAAATATAGGGAAAAAATGGAAAAATATGATCAGGGACTCAGGGAACTGAAAGACAATATGAAGCACACGACTATACATGTTGTGGGTGTCCCAGAAGGAGAAGAGAAGGGAAAAGGAGAAGAAAACTAATGGAGGAAATTATCACTGAAAGTTTCCCAACTCTTATGAAAGACTTATAATTGCAGATCCAAGAAGTGTGGTGTACCCCAAAGAGAATAGGTCCAAATAGATGTACTCCAGGATATTTACTAATCAGAATGCCAGAGGTCAAAGAAAAAGAGAGAATCTTGAAAGCAGCAAGAGAAAAGAAATCCATCACATACAAGCAAATCCCAATAAGTCTAAGTGTTCATTTCTCAGCAGAAACCATGGAGGCGAGAAGACAGTGGATGATATATTTAAATTACTGAAAGAGTAAAACCTGCCAACCAAGAATTCTATATCCAGCAAAATTGTCCTTCAAAAATGAGGGAGAAATTAAAACATTATCAGGCAAAAAATCACTGAGAGAATTTGTGACCAAGAGACCAGCTCTGCAAGAAATACTAAAGGGAGCACTAGAGACAGATATATAAAGATAGAAGAGAGAGGTGTGGAGAAGAGTGTAGAAAGGAAGAGTATGAGTAAAGGTAAAAAGAACGAAAATTAGATATGACATATAAAATCCAAAAGGCAAAATGGTAGAAGAAAGTACCACCCATGCAGTAATAACCCTAAATGTTAAGGGATTAAACTCCCCAGTCAAAAGATATAGACTGGCAGAATGGATTAAAAAAAACAGGACCCATTTATATGCTGTCTCTACTCAAAGTACATGAGGGCAAGGACACAAATGGACATTTGCACACCAATGTTTATAGCAGCATTATTTACAATTACTGAAAGATGGAAACCGCCAAAATGTCCATCAACAGATGGGTAGCTAAACAAACTGGCATATACATATGATGGAATATTATGCAGCTGTAAGACAGAATAAAGCTATGAAGTATGTAACAACATAGATGGATGTTAAGGACATTATGTTGAGTGAGATTAGCCAAAAACAAAAGGACAAATACTGTGTGATCTCTATGATATGAACTGTCATTAGTGAATAAACTTGGAATATTTTGTTGGCAACAGAGACCATCAGGAGATAGAAATAGCATAGGATATTGAGTAACTGGAGCTAAAGGGATATAGATTGTACAACAGGACTGAATATAAAAACTCAGAAATGGACAGCACAATACTATCTAACTGTAATACAATTATATTAAAATACTGAATGAAGCTGAATGTGAGAATGATAGAGGGAGGAGGGCTGGGATATAAATGAAATCAGAAAGAAAGATAAATGATAAAGATTGAGATGGTATAATCTAGGAATGCCTAGAGTGAATAATGATAGTGACTAAATGTACAAATTTTAAAATGTCTTTGCATGAGGAAGAACAAAGTAATGTCATTACTGCAGGGTGATGAAAATAGATGGTAATTAATATTTTCAAATTTCAACTTATGTGTGAGACTAAAGCAAAAAATGCTTATTTGGTACAAAATTTATATTTTGAATACTTCATCTCCTAATATAACTTATGTAGACCCTTAATTGCATAATATAAGTACATGGAACCTTGAGTAGGGCATGAGATTTTGTTGGTTTTTCCAGAGTGATGCCCTGATTAATCCCAGAGTGATTTGATCAGTGAGTGGAAAAGTATTTGCAAAGCCCCCTTCAGGGATTGGTGAGAATGGGGAAAAATTCAACCTCCCCAAGTTGAATTCTTGATATTCTCACAAGCAGTGTTGACACCAAAGCTATAGGCTGCACCCCCAGTCTTGCGGTTTGTTCATATGAAACTTAACCCCACAAAGGATGGGTCAAGCCTACTTAAAATTAGGCCTATGAGTCACTCCCAAGAGAACCTCTTTTGTTGCTCAGATGTGGCTCTGTCTCCAGCCAACACAACAAGGAAACTCACCACCCTCTCTCTGTCTACATGGGACATTACTCACAGGGGTGTGGACCTTCCTGGCAACGTGGGACAGAAATCCCAGAATGTAATGTAATCTAAGACTTAGCATCAAGGGATTGAGAAAAACTCTAGAATGAGCTGAGACCCAAGCATCAAATGATTGAGAAAACCTTCTCGACCAAAAGGGGGAAAAGTGAAATGAGACAAAGTGTCAATGGCTGAGAGATTCCAAACAGAGTCGAGAGGTTATCCTGGATGTTATTCTTACACATTAAGTAGATATCACCTTGTTATGCAAGACGTAATGGAGAGGCTGGAGGGAACTGCCTGAAAATGAAGAGCTGTGTTCCAGTAGCCATGTTTCTTGATGATGATTGTATAATGATATAGTTTTCACAATGTGACTGTGTGATTGTGAAAACCTTGTGTCTGATGCTCCTTTTATCTACCTTGTCAACAGATGAGTAGAACATATGGAATAAAAATAAATAATAGGGGAAAAATGTTAAAATAAATTCAGTTTGGAATGCTAGTGATCAATGAAAGTGAGGGGTAAGGGGTATGGTATGTAAAACTTTTTTTCTATTTTCATTTTATTTTTCTTTTGTCTTTTTATTTCTTTTTCTGAACTGATGCAAATATTCTAAGAAATGATCATGATGATGAATATGCAAGTATGTGATGATATTGTGAATTACTGATGATATATGTAGAACTGATGAGCATATATTCAGAATGTTTGTGTTTCTTTCTTGTAATTTTTTTAAATTAAAAATATTTTAAAAGGGGTGATTTATTTTGTTAGTTCTTCAGAGGAAAGGCAGCTAATTTTCAACTGAGGTTCTTTCTTACGTGGAAAGGCGCAAGATGGTCTCTGCTGGCCTTCTCTCAAGGTCTTTGGGTTCCAATAACTTTCCCCAGGGTGATTCCTTTCTGCACCTCCAAAGGCCTGGGCTGAGCTCTGAATGCTGAGATGAGGTATGCCAAGATGCTTGACTGTGCTGTTGTGCTCTCTCATTTAAGCACCAAGCAATTAATTCAAATGTCATTCATTGCAGCTGGCATGCCTCCTAGCCGACTGCAGATGTAAATCTGCAACAGATGAGGTTCAGATATCATTGGCTCATATCCACAGCAACAAAACTAGGTGCCTTCACCTGGCCAAGTTGCCAACTGAATCTGACTACTATAATGTACTACCCTCGTGTGCTTCTCCCACTCCATGACCTGAGTCCCTTCACACCCCAAGCAACTGGACCCCACAACCTGCCTTGCCCTGCCCCCCTCCTCATGCACCCCTGCTCCACACCCACACTACACACATGCACACAAGCCTGTCCCAGCCTGCACCAGCTCTCCTGCACAAGCACAGAGTCTCATCCCAACCCTCCAGACACCCACAAACCTGAAACCCACATCTTGACCCCCATCTCTGCCACCCTCCCCCTGCAGGTAGTCACCTGTGCATCCAGGCTGCAAGTGCTCACACTCATATACAGGCCACACCCACACCTAGTCCATGCAGTCCTTCAACCTTGCCTTGTCTCTGTCTCTGAGCTGTATGCACACATGCATCAACATCTGGTTCCCCAGATGCAAATACATACATGTGCCCACCTGCACCATGATCCCTCAGCTCTGAGTGGGCAATGACTTGCACATCTGGGCCACACACACCCCAAACCCATGCAGACACGATCCCACTATGCTGCCCCTGAAGCTTGCACATGTGCACACCAGAGATCCCCCAGACCCTTACACACAAGAGTCTGCTCCACAGACCCACACACACTAGGGCTTTGCCCCTCAGATCCACACATTGGTACAGCTACTTCCTCCCTCCCAGTACCCACCCATACACGCACATACATCTTGACCCCTGCACTCCACTGCCCTGACCCACACATGTGCATACACTTGCCCCATTCCACAGCACAAGTGCTCTTCTCCCATAACTGACAAATGCTCTTGGATACATCTGTTCCACATAGCCTGTGCCCTGCACAATCAGGAACACTTACCCCACACCACCCTTGCACCTGAGGACCCATGCCAGGGCCTTGCCCACCCATCATCACCCACCCCTGACACTTGTCACACAATATCAATGACCTGTTTCATTCCCCTACACACTCATACATCTGCATCTCAGCCCCCCTGGACCCCTCCCACTGCAAAAGGACACACACACACATCAACCTCCCTGTACCATGAATTCTGTACCCTGTAACCCACACCCTGACACCCATGAGCCACATGCTTCACTTACCCACCTGCACCCTGCATACATACCAGCTCCAGCACAGCTGCTCAGCCTGCACATCTGACTTCTGCCATGCCCTATGTCTTTGTCCCACAAGCTTCACCCTTCTTCTATGCTCCAAGATCTGCCTGAGCTACACCTCATCCCCACAGCCCAGCACCACATGTCCGCAACCCTATGATCCACACCACATGCTTACAGGCACCAATGTAGAGTCCCCAATCTGCATATACCTGCAGCACAACTGGTCACTCCACAGTTATGGCTCTCCCCACACCCCACATCCCACACACCCCACTCCACACCCCATCCTGCAAATACAGAGCTCTAGACTACTAAAGGAAATGAACATCCAAAGTAACCCTACCAAGATATTTACATGTTATGAAGACAACAGAAGATCACTAACCATATGAAGATACAAATAGATACAGTCCAGTCTAAGGACAAAATTAAACCCTGGAGATGACACAGACTTTGGAACTAGATGATCATATAATTTTAAGAAATAAAATCAGTGGGATGGCTAATGACATAAAGGAGATAAAGAAGACACTAGAAGAGCATAAAGGAGAATTTGAAAGAATAAATAGAAAAATAGCAGCTACCACAGAGATTAAAGATGCTGTATACCAAATGAAAAATAGAGACATGCAGCAGCAGATTTGAAGGACAGGAGAACTGATTTTGAACACACAAAAGAGCAAATGACAAAAAGTTGGAAAAATTTGAATTGGATATCAAAGAATGATAGAAAAATAAAGCACACAAATATGAGTCATCAGTGTTCCTGAAGGAGAAAAGGGCTAGCAAGATTAGTGGAGGATATAGTGGAGGAAAACTTCCCAACCTTTATAAAAAACATAAATATGCAAATCAGAAAAGCCCAGCAAATTCCAAATAGAGTAAATTCAAACAGGCCTACCCCAAGACACATACTAATCAGTCTGTTAAATATTAAAGAGAAGCAGAAAATCCTGAAAGTGGCAAGAGAAAAGCAATCTACTGTGCACAAAGGAAATCACATAAGACTGAGTTCAGACTACTCAGTTGGCACTATGGAGACAAGAAGGCAGTGGTATGATGTATTTGAGATCTTGAAAGACAAAGACTTCCAGCCAAGAATTCTTTATCCAGCCAAATTGTCCTTCAAAACTGAGGGAGAGATTAAAAATTTCACAAAGACTGAGAGAATATGTCAAAAGAGACCAGCTCTAAGGGGAATTCTACTGGCTGAAAAGAAAGGCAGGAGAGGGAGGCCTGGAGGAGGGCAGAGAATTGAAGAGTACCAGTAAGGGTAACCTAAAGGATATAAAGAGAAAAAGGAATAAGAGCATATAGATCTGCCAATAAAATCCAAAGTATGAGATGGTGGATTCAAGAAATGCCTTTGCAATAATAACTTTGAATTTAAACTTCATGAATTATTCCTCAGAAATAGTGAAGCTATTATTATAAAAAGCACAGTAAATTAACTATTTACAGAAGCCAGGCTAATAATTGAAATGGACAAAAAATGGACAGTTGAGGATGGTGTTGAATGGTTGGATACCTCTCTTAGGTGAGGACCCAGTCAGTGTCTTCTCATCTCTGATAGTTCCATGGATAGATGAAGGTCTATTTTTGCAAGATGTAAGGATTTTTCTATTATAAATATATGTCTGTGTATGACAACCCCCCAATTTTAAATAATGTCTCAATAGATTTTCAAAAAATTTTTAAAGGGGTAATGAAAGTCTTTGAAAAGTTGACCACTACCCTTGGAAGTGAAATTTGCACTCCCTGATGCTAACTGTAGTTTACATTATAACACATCTCAGATAAAGGAAGAGACTATCCTGAATCGAATATGTGTCCATTCCACCTAGTTATTATAGCTAGGAAGATGAAATAAATCGTTGCCATTACCCAGATAACATGTTTATGTAATCTATTGACAGGTTTATCAAAATCCACACAATGAGTAGGGGAGAGAGACAGATTTTGACTAAGCAGGGGTATACTTAGCAAGATACAGCAACAAGTGGTGATTGGTTCAAATGTACCCAATTATTCACTTTCATTGCACTTAAGTAGAGGAATCTCTTAACTAGGATGGGTTAAATATTTGTCTGAGGGGTAACAGGAAAAAAGAAATGGGGCTGTTTCATCCACAGCTATTTCCATATTTTTTGCATATTGTTGCTTGAATTATATTGCAGTTTGAATTTTTGCTATCAGGTGAATGTGAGAAGAGAGAAAAAGTTCAATAAGCTGAACAGGAAAATTTGCATGCAAAATTTTAATGCATATTTCAATTTATTTTAGCTCATATTTATTTAACATGTCCTCCTATTAGAGTTATACACTGAATATTTGTTCCCCAAAATTCACACAAGAACAATTATCATACACTTTATAAACTATTGGATCTGTTTGATAAAATGTAGAAAAAGAGATAAGCAGTATGAAATATTAAAAATCATTATAAAACTTAAACATTAGAGAAAGTTTATAATATATCTGCAAGAGATTATTTTCTGTGTTTTCAAAAAGCAAGTTTGATTTCAGACAGATCATGCAACTATTTTTTCATATTTAGGCAGCAGCTAAAGAACCAGGGCCACTATCACTTTTAAAAATTTCCAAGTTCTGTTTTTTTCTCCTCAGCATGCTGCCCAATGTGGCCCAAAAAAGAAGTCTTGTTTGAATGCTCTTTATTTTGAAATCATGATGGGCAATGTCTTTCCTTTTTCATAGTTTGATAACTGAAAACAGTGAATCATCCACAGGAGACTGAATATAGCCCAGTATCAACCCAGATTCCTGCTTTGTGAGATGCAGTAATTTGACTCCACAAGCTGAAAAGAATGTCAAGAATATGACAAACCTCAAAATAAATAGGAACACATGAACCAGACAATGATGCTATTGCTGTTAGTGTTATAATATGGCAGAGGGCTTGGGAAAGTTCTTAACTTCTGCTTAATCCAGTAGAGCTCTGTGTGAAGGGAAACAAACAGCACCCAGTACAAAGGGGCAATATCCTCATCTGATGATGGCCACATGGAGAGAACCCCAATTGGCAAATATATCATTTTGTAGAAATAAGAGGGAGTGTTGCCCTACACCAAAAATGAACCCTAAGTTAAATCATGTATTTTAATAGTACAATTATTAAAATATGTTATCATCACATGCAACAATTTTTCCACACCAATGAATGGTTTAGGGTGTGGGGTAGTATATAGGATTCCTGTATATTGGTCATGATTTTTCCATTAACCCAGAGCTGATCTAATAAAGGAAAAACATGAAGTGAGTAGATTGGTTAAGTGTGTTAATGTTAAAAGGTAATACATTATTCAAGCTAATAATCAAAGGTCAAGAATACTAAAAGCAACATCTATGAAAACATCAAAAAATATGTTTCAACAACAGAGAAAAACAATAGCCTCTTTCCTGGAAAAGTCTTATCAGAGCCACTGGTTACCAAAGCCTATAGTGACTTCTTGTGGCTGGAAGCATGCCCATCCCTTACGATGCTCTTTCTAGGAAACTGTATGTAATTGCCTATAATAGATATTGCTGCTTAACAAGTATTACATTTAATTACCACATTAAATTATTTATATTTATTTTAAGAGGTGTAAACCTGTATATCATTTACTATTTCTTCAACAAATATTGAACAAATACAAAATAACTGAAGAGCAAGAATATTTGAATTTCAATAATTTAATTTTTACTTCAAAATTTGGTTTTATAAATTAATATTAAAGGACTCTAAAACATACAGAAAACAGATGTGTCTTGGAGGATGACAGGGGATTATCATAAGCTCAACTAGGTGGTAACTCCAATTGCAGCTGCTGTTCCAAATGTGGTATTATTGCTTGAGCAAATCAATACATCCCCTGGTACCTGGTATGCAGTTATTATCTGGCAAATGCTTTTTTCTCAATAGCTATTAGTAAGACCCACCAGAAACAGTTTGCTTTCAGCTGGCAAGGTTAACCATATACTTTCACTGTTCTACCTCAGGGGTATGTCAACTCTCTAGCCCTATGTCATAATCTTGTCTGCAGGGACCTTGATCATTGCTCCCTCCCACAAGTCATCACACTGGCTAATTATATTGATGATATCATGTTGCATGGACCTAGTGAGCAAGAAGTAGTAACTACTCTAGACTTATTGGTAAGGCATTTGCATGTCAGAGGATGGGAGATAAATCCAACAAAAATACAGGGGCCTTCCACCTTAGTGAAATTTCTAGGTGTCAAGTGGTGTGGAGCATGTTGAGATATCTCTTCTAAGGTGAAGGATAAGTTGCCACATCTGGCCCCTCCTATGACCAAAAAAGAGGCATAACACTTAGTTGTTCTCTTTGGATTTTGGTGACAACATATTCCTCATTTGGGTATGCTACCCCAGCCCATTTATCAAGTGACCAGAAAACCTGGTAATTTTGAGTGGAGACCTGAACAAGAGGAGGCTTTGCAACAGCTCCAGGGTGCTCTACAAGCTACTCTGCCCCTTGGGTCATATGATCCAGCAGATCCAATGGTGCAGGAAGTGTCAGTGGCAAATAGAGATGCTGACTGGAGCCCTTGACAGGCCTCTATATGAGAACCACAACACAGACCCTTAGGATTTTGGAGGAAAGCATTACCATCTGCTGCAGATAACTACTATCCTTTTGAGAAACAGCTTTCAGCCTGCTACTGGGCCTTAGTAAAGACTGAACACTTAACCATGGGCCACCAAGTTACTTTGAGACCTGAGTTGCCTATCATGAGCTGGTTGTTGTCTGACCCACCAAGCCATAAAGTTGTGCATGCACAGCAGCACTCTATTGTAAAATGGAAATTGTAGATACAAGACAGGGCAAGAGCAGGTCCTGAAGTCACAAGTAAGTTACATGAAGTGACCTAAATGCCCATGGTCTCTACTCCTGCCACATTACCTCCTCTTTCACAGACCAGAACTATGGCTTCTTGGGAAGTTCCTTACAGTGAATTGACTGAGAAAGAGAAAACTTGGGCCTGGTTTACAGATGGTTCAGCACTATATGCAGGTACTACCCAAAAGTGAACAGCTGCAGCACTACAATCCCCTTCTGGGGTGTCCTTGAAGGACAGTGGTAAGGGGAAATCCTCCCAGCAGCCAGAACTTTGAGCAGGTCACCTGGTTGTTCATTTTGCTTGGAAGGAAAACTGGCCAGAGGTGTTTTTGTATACTGATGCAGGAGCTGTTGCCAATGGCTTGGCTGTATGGTCAGGGACTTGGAAAGACCATAATTGGAAAATTGGGGACAAAGAGGTTTGGGAAGAAGTATGTGCATAGACCTTTCTGAGTGAGCTAAAACCATGAACATATTTGTGTCCCATGTGAATGTGCACCAGAGGGTGACTTCAGCAGAGAAAAGTTTTAATAATTAAGTGGGTAAGATGGTCCATTCAATGGATACCAGTCAGCCTGTTTCCCCAGCAACTCCTGGTATTGCCCAACATGCTCATGAACAAAGTGGTCATGGTGGTAGGGATGGAGGTTATGCATGGGCTCAGCAACATGGACTTCCACTCACCAAGACTGACACTTGGCTACAGCCATTGCTGAGTGCCCAATCTGCCAGCAGCAGAGACCCACACTCAGCCCCTGATATGGCACCATTCCCCAAGGTGACCAGCCAGCTACATGGTGGCAGGTTGGTTACATTGGACCACTCCCTTCATGGAGGGGGCAGTAATTTGTTCTAACTGGAATAGACACATGCTCAGTTTATGGGTTTGCTTTCCCAGCATGCAGTGCTTCTGCCCAAACTACCATCCGTGGGCTTACAGAATGCCTTATCCATCATCATGGTATTCCACATAGCATTGCTTCTGATCAAGGAACACACTTCACAGCATATGAAGTGTGGGAATGGGCACATGCTCATGGAATTCTCTGGTCTTACCATGTTCCCCATCATCCAGAAGCAGCTGGATTGATAGAACCATGGAATGGCCTTTTAAAAATTCAATTATGGTGCCAAATAGGAGGAAAACTTTGAAAGGCTGGAGTACTGTTCTCCAGGAAGATATATATGCTCTGAATCAGTGTCTGCTGTATGGTGCTGTTTCTTCCATAGCCAGGATCCATGGGTCCAGGAACCAAGGGGTGGAAATGGGAGAGGTACTACTCACTATTAACCCTAATTTTCCACTAAGAAAATTTTTGTTTCCTGTCCCTGCAACCCTGAGATCTGCTGGTCTTCAGGTTTTAGTTCCAAAAGGGGGAGTACTTCCACCAGGAGAAACATCAATGATTCCAGTGAATTGGAATCTAAGAATGCCTCCTGATCACATCACTTTGGGCTACTCACACCCTTGGATCAACAATCCAAGAAGGGGATTACATTATCGTCTGGGGTGATTGACCCTGACTATTGGGGGAAATAGGACTGGAAGTACACAAAGGAGATGAAGAGTCCTCTTGGAATGTAGGTGATTCCCTAGGACGTCTTTTGGTACGCCACGTCCTGTGATTAAAATCAATGGAAAACTGCAACAACCCAATCCAGGCAGGACTACCAATGGCTCTGAAACTTCAGAATGAAGTTTCTTTGCCCACCAGTCAAAGAACCACGGCCATCTGAAATGCTTGCTGAGGGTAAAGGAAACATGGAATGGGTAGTGGAAGACGGAAGTGATAAATATGAACTACAGCTATGTGATCAGTTACAGAAATGAGGATTGTAATGTTCTTTTGTTCATGTTATACTATTTAAGTTGTAAGATATCAAATTTAAGAATGAATATTACCCAAGGACTTGCACCCTATTCTGGAGAGAGTTAATGTATTTCCAGTTATATGCAGGACAGTTGAGTCTTGTTAAGTGAAAGAAAAAAAAGTGTTTTATTGTTTTTTATTTAGAAATTAGGTATGGTTTAAGGTGATATGTGTAGCTGCCAAGTTTACAAGGGGGGGGCTGTCATGGTCAGGTTCATGTGTCACCTTGGCCAAGTGGTGGTACCTGCTTGTCTGTTTGGACAAGTGCTGGCCTATCTGTTGTGTTGAGGACATTTCATAGAATTAAATCATGATCATGTCAGCTGCATCCACAGCTGATTTCATTTGTATTCAGCCAAGAGGAGTGTCTTCTGCAATGAATGATGCTTAATCTAATCACTGGAAGCCTTTTAAAGAGGATTCAGAAGTGTCAGTCTCTTTTTCCTGCTTGCTAGTGAGCCTCTCCTGTGGAGTTCATCCAGACCCTCCACCAGAATTGTCGACTTCACAGCCTGCCCTTCAGATTTTGGACTCTGTGTTCCCATGGTTATGTGAGACACTTTAATAAGTTTTATATTTGAGAGCGTTTCCTGTTGATTCTGTTTGTCTGGAGAACCCTAACTAATACAGCCCCCCAAATTCAAGTAAAAGTGAAAATGTGGCTCCTGTGTTAACGACAAAAGAGATCAGTTTATCTGCCATGAGGATGGTTACCCTGAGCTTGACCATGGAAATGGGAAAAGTTGGGACTGAAGAGCCTGAGCCCTGTCAGTCTTCAGCAGCTAGGCTGTGGATGTCTGAGACTTTGAATTCTGGGGAGGAAGTTAGAATTACAACCATACCTTGGTAGGTGAGATGATAAGTTTGAGTTAAATATTTAAATACTTTATGATATTGAGTAGGGCCTTTAGAAAAGAAACCTAAATGTTGTTCTGTCTGTGAAAGAGCTGAGAAAGAAAAAGGAACATGAACCCTGGCAATGCCTTCACATCCTGCCACTTCCCTAAGGAAAAAGATATTGGCAGAGGGAGCATCAGTTAAGGATTAGGAAGTGGAGAGTTTGGTATTAGAGGGAGAAGAGGGAGGGATGGGTAAAGCAACTGAGGATGAGGGGGAGAAGCTTTGTCCTTGTGATCACATGTAGGGAGGGGAGGAAGGTGTGGGGAAGGAAGATGGATGAAGAGGAGTGGAGAGTTGGGGAGAGGCAGAAGGAGGTGGGAGTCAGAGGGTTGGGTGTTCATAAGGAGGAGGATGGTCAGTTGGGTTGAAGGATTCAGTGGGAAGAAGGGAAAAAGGGGAAGGGTAGAAGGTTTTGGCTTCTCCCTAAGGAGGAGGATTGGGTAGGTAGTTAGAGAACAAAGCAATGGCTTAGCATGGAGCATCCAGAAAGCTTGGGCATAGGGTAACTCATCCCACTTTGCAGATTGCTACAGAAAGTTATCAAGGTCAGTAAGAATTTTAAAATTAAAGGTGTTATTCTCTGGCCAATGATTTTGATTGTCCAGAGGGTACTGAGGTCATGCCACCAGAGAATGCCATAAAGCTTCTTAAGCTTGATCTTGCTTAGTAGATTTAAGTCTGAAATGCACTAGACAGTCCAAAGGGGTGTCCTTAAGGGGAAGAAATTACAACAACCCCATAATAAGGAAGGAGAGGGTGAAGAAATGGGAAAGAGTGAGAACACTAACCAGGAATAGTCTTTGGGGTCACAGTTCAGGGGTATATACCAGGTCTCTGAGGACCAGAGGTGGGTTTCCCAACATCTATACAACACAGAGAGTGAGAAAATGAGTCTCTGAGGGGCTTGGGTGTTCCCAATGCCAATTGGGACTAGAAGTGGAGCAATAGCTCATGTGGGAGGTTCCAGGTAAGCACTTAGGTTTGAGAGGGAATAATTTTGACTGCACTGTCCTGGAGGAGCCATGGTGTTCCCAGTACACTAAACAAACTTCTCTAGGAAGTGGGGCCCCTGGGGCCCAAAACAGAACCTAAAGATATGCCTGAGCCCAAGCTGCCATGGATCCCACTGAAGTATCCTGCAAAAGTATTCTCATAATTCCCAGAAATTCCTCAGCTGTAAATTATATAGAAGGTAACTTGTGTTTGGTGTAGGGAGAAGCAAAGTAAAAAGAGGGGTGCTCAGCCACAATGGAAAGAGGAAAGACTTAACCAGTTTCAGCAGAGAAGTTACATAAAAATATTCAGCAATTCAGTCTGAGACTAATAACCATGCATCAAGCTGAGGTTGAAAGGGGTTTATCATAAAGGAGGGAGGGAAGAGGATGGGGGTGAGGGAGAATTGGGTAAAGGAACAATTTCTTCAAGAGCCTGAGAAAAATGTCCCCATTTTACTGACTTTTACCACCTAAGAATTCTGCTACTATAACATAACATCCTACATGTCTCTGTGAAAAGCACCATTTATTTGGATATCCTACTTTTTATCAGGAAGTCTACTGATGGCTAAATAAATTTTCTTCATTTAAACTTAAAACAATTTTGGAGGCAAGGGATTTGATCCCTGTAAGCATTAAGCTAAGTTTAGATTTTATACAAGGTGATGTGGGCAAGGAAAGGCGGCCTCTGATGTAAGCCTAGAATTAGTGCCAAATACTTAATGACAAGGGTCATTAAAATATAAAGCATAATTAAAAGGGGGAACCTTCAGCAGGAAGTTTGAATTAGTTAGACTATCCAGATAGACTCTAACCTCCAGAGTATCCAATCAGCAGAGAAACAGGGGAGGGATCTGCAGGCTAAGCATAGGTGTAATACTTGTGGCAATTTGTTGTTTGGCATGCCAGCCACCATTTTGGGTTTGGCTAGGCACCCGCTCTTGCAAAATCAAGAATAAACTATTTTCTTCTCCACAATCAGTTAAGTGTTTGTCCTCTTTCACATATGGAATTCTTTCTAACAACTTTGGGGATTTGTCTGGGATCTGAGGCTTCAGAGGAAGTACACCTGGGAAGATGAAGGGAATCCCACTGATTAAATAGTTTCAGACTCTGCCATTGGTGGCCTCCTTCTGTCAGGCCAAAAGACCAAAGACCAGGTGCTTGGATCTGCTGATTGTGAACAAGAAAAGGGTAAGGGAAAAGCTACCTCACAGTGACCAGGAAACACTGTGTACAGACCAAGGTAAGAAAAAAAGCTGCTAAATATTACCTTGGTGGTCAGGAAGGATCTTGAGGAGTCTGAGGTGGAGTGTGTGTGTCTGAGATATTGCAAAGCAAGTGCCAAATCCCCCCAGACCCCTTTTTCCTCATGGAAAAAGTGCTGTAGACAGATGAGGTGAAATGGTGCTGAGAGAAAGAAAACCAGGCAAGATTCAGGATGAGGAATAGCAGCAGTTGGCCAGCCAAGGAGAAAAAAGAGGGGGTACCTGTAGAGTGCCCTGGGAACATTCGTTTTGACAGTCCATCAGGGAGAATATTAAAATGTTGGGCCAATAGCGATTGGACAAAGGGGAAGGACAAAAAGGAAATGGTTAAATATTGTTATATTTACACACAAAAAAGCATTTGCCACTTGATGTATTATAACCAAAATATGGGGCAGATGAAGATTGCTTTGTGCTGACCTCATGCTTTATGTTAATGATAAGAAGCCCTTCTCTAAAGAGGAGTCTGATTATGCCATGTGTTGGCTAAAGGTAAGGAGGTTCATTTTTATCCTGTAAAGGCCAAAACCCCAGAGCCAAATGCTATGCCTTTAGAAGCTGAAGCCTGGGATACTTTATTTGAGCCTTGCCCTGCCCTTTGCTCCTCCCCTGAACCAGGAACTGTTGGACCCTAAAGGCCCAATGGAGCTAACACATGATCCTTCTGGGGAGTAGAAGGGGTGATCAGGACCAATAGCTCCACCTATGACAACCCACCAACCACTGAGGAGGGAGTGGGAAAAGTGTAAGAATGATATATGAGATTTTCCATTTCCATGGGCTCCTGACAGAAAAGCAGTGAAAAAAAATATAGACTTGTTGAGTCCTTATGCCCTCTGAGAGAAGAACCTATTGGACCAAAAAATTGGCTATGTAAACATCCCCTTGATGAGTACAGAAATAAGGAACTTTAAGAAAAAAATGAAATTATTAGTGGACAATTCAGCAGGGCCAGCTGAACAGTTGGATCAATTTTTAGGGCCCAGCTTATATACCTTGTCTGAACTTATGTCTATCTTGAATATCCTCTTCATGGGGGAAGAAAGGGGAATGGTGAAGGAGGAAGGTATGGAAAAATGGGAGAGGCAGCACCCATCTGAACAAGGGGTAATGGCAACAGAGCAGAAATTCCCTAACATAGAAACCAATTGGGATAATAATGATCAGAAAGACAGGGCACAAATGAGGGATCTTAGAGACCTCATTATACAGGGATAATATTGCCTGTACCCAAATCCTCAAAGCTTAAATAAGGCCTTTGAGGTGACTCAAGAAAAAAATGAGACTCCTACTGCTTACCTGAAAATGTTGAGGGACCAGACAAGGAGCTACTCAGGAATAGTCCCTATTAGTCCTGTGCCCCAAGGAATGTTAAAAGCCAGCTACATGAAGGGGTCCTAGCCTGACATTCAGGAAAAGATCCAGAAAATAGATAGGTGGATGGATAAACCACTGAAAGAGTATTGAGAGAGTCTCAGTTATGAGAAAGGAAGAGGAAAGTCAGAAGCAAAAAACTAAAGTCATGATAAGTACAATTGACCACATTGTCAAGAAGAGATTAGAGATAAAGCAGGGAGGAGATAGGCAGAGGCAAAATAGAGGAAGACTCTGGGCCAGAGGCAATAAAGGAGAAAGAAGGGCACAGGATTCAGCAAGGTGTTAACACTTTGGGAAACCTAATCATTTCAAAAGGCAGTGCCCAAGTTTAAGGAAAGAATCTGATGAATTTTGAAGATTAGAGAGGTCAGTAACTCCTTGTCTCTAGAGCCCACCAAGAACCTTTGGTAAATCTGAAGATGGGCCCATATCAGGAAGAAAAAGCTGTTAAGTATTACCTTGGTGGTCAGGAAGGATCCTGATGAGTCTGAGGCAGAGTGTGTGTGTCTGAGATATTGCAAAGCAAGTGCCAAGTCCCAATCCATGGTCCACTTTTTCTGTGAGGAAAACAGGCTGCAGACAAAGTGAAATGGTGCTGAGAGAAATAAATCTAGGCAAGACTCAGGATAGGGAATAGAGGCAGATGGCTGGCCAGGGAAAAAAAGGATGGGTTACCTGTAGAGTCCCCTGGGGACATTCCCCTGAACAGTCAATTAGGGAGAATGTTAAATATTGGCCCAATAGTGATTGGACAAAGAGGAAGGACATAAAGGAAATGGTTAAATATTGTTGTTATATTTGGACCAAAGAAAGTATTGTGCTGCCTGATGTACTATGGCCAAAATATGGGGCAGATGAGGATAGGCTTTGTGCCAACCTCATACTTTATGTTAATAACAAGAAGCCCTTCTCTAAAGAGGAGTCTGATTATGCCATGTGTTGGCTAAAGATAAAGGGGATTCCTCTTTATCCTGTAAAGGTCAAAGCCCCAGAGCCAGAGGAGCTAAATCCTGGGATCCTTTTTTAAGTCTACTCCTGACCTATGCTCCTCCCTTGAGCCAGGGACTGTAGGATCCTAAAGGCCCAATGGAACTAATCCATCATCCCCCTGGGGAGTGGGAGGGGCAATCAGAACCAACAACTCCACCTGTGAAAACCCACCAACCACAGAGGAAGGAGTTGGAACAGTGTAAGAAAGATATATGGGATTTTCCATTTCCACGGGCTCCTGAGGGAAACAGTGTGAAAGAACATAAACCTGTTAAGTCCTTATACCCTCTGAGAGAAGTACCTGTTGGGTCAGAGAAAATTGGTTATGTAAACACCCCCTTAATGAATACAGAAATAGAGAACTTTAAGAAATGAAATCATTAATGGATAATCCAGCAGGGCTAGCCAAACAACTAGATCAATTTCTAGTGCCTAGCTTATATACCTGGTCTGAACTTATGTTTATCCTTAATTGCCTCTTCATAGGGGAAAGAAAGGGGAATGGTGAGGAGGGCAGCTATGGGAAAATGGGAGAGGCAGCACCCACCCAAAAAAGGGGTAATGGCAGCAGAACAGAAATTCCCTAATGTAAATCTCAATTGGGATAATAATGATCAGAAAGACAAGACACAAATAAGAGATCTTAGAGAGCTCATTATACAAGGGATAAAATTGGCTGTACACAAATCTCAAAATTTAAATAAAGCCTTTGTGGTGGCTCAAGAAAAAAAATGAGACTACTACTGTTTGTCTGCAAAGGTTGAGAGACCAGGTAAGGAAATTCTCAGGAATGGACCCTAATAGTCCTGTGGCCTAAGGAATATTAAAGATCAGCTACATGAAGGGGTCTTGGCCTGACATTCAGGAAAAGATCCAGAAAATAGATGGGTGAATGGATAAACCACTGGATGAGTTATTGAGAGTCTCAGAAAGTGTTTGTGAGAAAGGAGAGGAAAGACAGGTGCAAAAAGCTAAAGTCATGATAAGCACAGTTGATCACATAATCAAGAAGAGATTAGAGATAAAGCACAGAGAAGACAGGCAGAGGCAAAATAGAAAAAGAGTCTGGACCAGAGGGAATAAAGGAGAGAGAAAGTCACAGGACTCAGCAAGGTGTCATCACCTTGGGAAAACTGGTCATTTCAAAAGGAAGTTCCTGAGTTTAAAGAAAGGTCAGGTGATACCCCTGATGAATTTTGAGGATTAGGGAGGTCAGTGGCTCCTGGTCTCAAGAACCCACCAGGAGCCTTTGGTAAATCTGAAGGTGGGCCAGTATCAGGAAGAAATTACATTTTTGGTAGACATTGGGGCAGCTCGATCTTCTGTGAACCACATCCCAAAGAGGATCAAATTCTCTAGTAGCTCCCTCAGTTTTGGGAGTAAAAGGGGAAGGATTTGTAGTCCCCATTTTCAAAGCTACTAATATCTATTTGGAAGAGAACCAATTATAAGCCCCCTGCCATATATTCCAGAAGCTAGGAGCAACTTTTTGGGAAAAGATCAGATATTACCTATGTGACTTGACCTGGAGGTAAGGGATGACCAAATAGAATATGTCTTAGCCTTGCTTACTGAGGAAAATGAAAAAGACATTCAAGAAAAAGTATGGGTGAGGGAGGGAAATGGGGGGTTCCAAGCTCCTCCTATAAAAGTTAAAATAAAAAAGAAAGGGGAGGTAGTTTGTCAAAAACAGTATTCCATCCCATTGAAGGGGAGATAGGGACTTTAGCCCATCATTGAAGGTCTCCCTCAAGTTGGGCTCTTGGAAACCTGTATATCCCCTTTCAGTACTCCCATTATTCCCATCCAGAAAGCAGATGGCAGTTGCAGAATGGTACAGGGCTTAAGAGCCATTAATCAAAATTTTCAAGTTAGACACTCCATGGTCCCTTACACTTATACTCTGCTTAGTAGGATTCCCTAGCCTCATAAGTGGTTCAGTGTATTAGATCTGAAGGAGACCTTTTGGGCCTTCCCTCTTAATTCAGATAGTAGGTACTTATTCACCTGTACTGGAAGGAGGCAGCAATATAGGTGGACAGCCCTACCCCAGGGCTTCATCAAAACCCCCAATATCTTTGAACAGAAACTAAGAAAAGTGTTAGAAAGGTTTTGATCTCATCTGAAATTGCTATTTAACAGTATGTAAATGATCTGTTAATATCAGGTAAAGAAAAACAGGTGGTTGCCCAGGCCACAAAGGACCTGCCAAACTTCCTAGGAGATCAAGGACTAAGGATATAAGAAAATAAGCTACAGTTTGTGAAAAGGGAAGTTAAATACTTAGACCATATCATAAGTGAAGAAAAAAGGAAAATAAATCCAAAGAGAATTCAGGCCATAGTTAGGCTGCCTCTTTCCCAGAGAAAGAGGGAATTAAGGAAGTTCTTAGAATTAATGGGGTACTGTAGGTTGTGGATGTACTCTTATGTCTCTCAAACTAAAGGATTATACCAAAAACTGTTAGAGAAAGTTTGACAAATTAGAATGGAGGGAGGTGGAAATAGGAGCCTTATAAGAGCTCGAATGGGCACTGGTATGGTTCATATTCTGGCTCTCCCTTCCTTGAGAAGCCTTTCCATCTATTTGTTAGATGTAGATAAAGGAACAGCATTCAGGGTACTAACCCAAACCTGAGGATATCAAAAGAGATCAATAGCCTTCCTTTTTAAGCTTTTGGACCCTGTCCCCAGAGTATGGCCTGGGTACATTCAGGCTGTTATGGCAAACATTCTCCTAGTAGAAGAAAGTAGGAAACTAACCTTGGGAGAAGCACTGGTGGTCTGTATCCCTCATCAGGTCAGGACTATTGTATCCCAAAGTACAGGAAGGTAGCTAACTAATACCTGAATCCTAAAGTATGAGGCAATCTTAATGGAAAAGGATAATGTGGTTTTGACAGCAAACAATAGCTGAAATCTGGCCTCCTTTCTTTGGAAAGGACCTAACCAGATAGAAGCCCTTAAACATGATTGGACTTAATTGAGCATCAAACCTGAATCCAGCCTGTGATGGGGATTTGCCTTATATTCAGGGGAAAAAATTGTTCATAGATGGGTCTTCTAGGGTCCAGGAGGAAAAGAGGCACAATTGTTATGCAATTGTAGATAGACTAACTTGTGAAGTAAAGGAAGCAAGTTGACTGCCCAATGATTGTTCAGCTCAAATTTGTGAATTGTATGCATTAAACCAAGCTCTCAAACTATTAGAAGGAAAACATGGTACAGTCTACACTAACTCTAAGTGTGCTTTTGGGGTGGTTCACACCTTTGGAAAAATCTGGGAAGAAATGGGATTAATTAATAGCAAGGAGAAAGAATTGGTCCATGGAGAATTAATAAAACAAGTATTAATTAATCTACTCTTACCAAGGGAAATATGAGTGGTTCACATAAATGGACACCAGAAAGACCATACCTTTCAGGCAAAGAGCAACAGGTTGACTTATGAAAATTCTGAAAAAGATTCTCTTTGCCCCTCCATCAAGTTAATGGTCTTAATACCCTCCATTCCCAGAGAATTTGAAGTCCCTGTGTTCTCTAAGTAAAAAGCAAAGAAACTGGAACAATTGAGAGCAAGCTCAGGAGGTCAGGGGAGACAGGCCTTCCCACACGGCAGACAGATGTTGAATAAACTAGTAATGAAGGAAATATTAGCAGTCTTACATCAGTAAAGTCACTGAGTATTATGGGCCATATGTGACCTGATTCTTAAACATTTTGGGTGTGTGGGTCTCTACACCATAGCTTAAGAAACATATGAACAATGCATAATTTGCCAAAAGATCAATAAAAAGCTTCTAAGGAAACAGGTACAAGGGGGAAGAGAACCAGGCCTCAAGCCATTTCTAAGCATTCAAGCTGATTACACTGAGTTGTCTCTGGTAGGATGACTAAAATAAGTTCTGGTTCTTGTAGCCGTCTAACAGGATGGGTGGAGGCATATCCTCTAGTCTCAGCTATGGCATTGGGAACTTCCAAAATTATGGGTTGGTAGAAAATATCAATTCTAACAATGGTAGCCACTTTCCCTCCCATGTGCTGTGAAGTATTACATGAAGCTTAGGTATTGCATGGGATTTTCACACACCCTGTCATCCACCACCCTCAGGAAGGGTGGAAAAATGAATCAAACCTGAAAGAAACATCTTTCTAAACTGGTCTTAGAAACCAAATTACCTTGGACTAAGTGTTTACCCCTAGCTCTATTAAGAATTACAACTGTCCCTAGGAAAAAAATTAGGGATCTCCCCTTATGAAATACTCTTTGGCTTGCCTTTTTTGGAGAGAACTAAAGATCTTCCTTCTTTAGAATCCAAGGACCTCTTCCTTAAAAATTATGTACTGCCTTTGTCCTCTACCCTGTCATCACTTAGGCACTGTGGCTTGCTGGCCCAAACTGTACCTCTTAAATTTGCTGTCCATCAACACCAATCCAGCAGTTTGGTCTTTATCAAATCATGGAGAGTTCAAACTCCAACAGGCCTAGGAAGGACCCTATTCAGTTCTGTTAAAAGCTGAGACAGCCGTCTGGATGGCAGAGAAAGGCTGGACCCACTATACCCAAGTGAAAGGATCAATACCTAAGCCAGATGATAAGTCTGATTTTTGGGAATTAACTCCAACTTCAGACCCTTTAAAATTACATTATAAAAAACAATAGTTAGGGAATAAAAGAGGTTTTTGGATTTGGGGTTTTGGAGTCTGTATTTTAACCTAACATAGTTAATAGTCACCCTGGTCAAAAAACAAATGACTGATCTGGGTCCCAGTTTAAAAATAAGAATATTTATACTAGTCATAATGCTCCAAATTGGGGATGCAATAAGCACTGTCAAGTTGGTGGTAAATGTAGCCAGGAGTTTGGAGTCCCAAACTGTGCAGTTTAATGTTTGCCAGGTGGTGAACTGTGGAAACTTGGTGAGTCAGGAGCAATTGAGTTGGAAAAAGAGGTAACTGTGACCAGAGCCAGTAAGTGATCTCAAATACTTCTCTCAATCACAGGGGCCTTGCCAACCCTGGGTTTTTGTGTGGTGAGCTACCCAATATAAAGTGTGTACTATGGCCAGTGATTGGGGTTCACAAATATGGGAGGACCTCAAGATAAAATAGACTTTTATGAAGAGAATCCCTCACCAAACTGCCAAGATCTTCAGTACAACTCTTACTGATGATGATAAAAAAGGCAGACAAAATCAATCACTACTCAGGGTAGGAAATTCAGTTTGGGTTTAAATAGGTACACCTCCCCTAATTGTATATGGAATGTGGGTAGAAATTACTGGAAGCAAGTCCCTAGGAAAGTTTGGAATACACGTCCTCTCTTCAACACCAACGATGCCCTTTTCAATTGGCCTTTTGATAGTACCTAAGGATGCTTAGCTAAATAAATAAATAAATAAATAAATAAATAATAATAACAAATGTTATGCTTGTGTAACAGGCCAGCCCATTGCTCTTGCCATGCCCTTTCTGATGGGTTTGAGAAACACAAAAAGGAGTTGAAGTACTTGGTACTCTTTTTTCAAAATACTACTCCTGGTGAAAATTGTAGTACATTGTCTTCTTTTTTCCTTCCTGTCAGGGGCTGAAAAGTCAAGGCCATTCCAGCTTCTCACCTTGGTCCAGAAAACCTCTCTGCCTTTCTCTCTAGATGGGAAAAAGGCCCCCAGGACCTTGGGATCATGGTCTTTTGCACCTGAGCATGGGATATAAGTAAGGATAGTACTGGTAGTTTCCCCAGTTTAACCACACCACAAGCAGGCCTTTGGCGGTATTGTGAAAAGGGCATCATCTGACCAATTTTACCTAAGAAGTGGAAGGGGATCTGTGCTCTGGTCCAATTGGTCATCCCATTCACCCTGGCATTTGAAGAGGAAGATGATAAAGTTGATTTAAGTTGATTTAAACATTATAGCGATGCCAAGGGAAATCTCAGATGAATTTAAGACTAAAAATCAAGTAGCTGCAGGATTTAAATCATTCTTATTCTGGTAGGGTATGAGCAACAAAAATTTGGATTGGATTAATCAGCAAAAATTTATCAATTACACCAAGGATGCAGTTGAGGGAATATCAGAAGAGTTGGATGCT
This sequence comes from Myrmecophaga tridactyla, assembly GCA_004026745.1. Lineage (NCBI taxonomy): Eukaryota > Metazoa > Chordata > Mammalia > Pilosa > Myrmecophagidae > Myrmecophaga > Myrmecophaga tridactyla. The sequence continues at coordinate 6,354 of PVIY010010777.1, read as the reverse complement.
ACTAGCCAAATAACATGGAAGAATAGGATGGCCCTAGACTAATGTTAACCAAAAAGGAAGGCACTTGTGTTATGGTTTGGGGTAGTTGTTGTTCATTTATCCCCAATGATACATCCCCAAATGAAACTATCACCAAAACTTTACAAGGTCTAATGGCCTGATCTGAAAAATTGATAAAAAAAAAAAATTCTGGCAGTGATGACCCCCTCATGAGATGATTAGAAAACTGGTTTGGAAGGTGGAAAGGGGTGGCACTGTCCATATTAACTACTTTAATCATCATAGGTGAGGTACTTACAGCACTTAGATGCTGCATTATCCCATGTTCCTGAGGGTTAGTTCAGAGACTTATCCAAAAAACACTTAAAAAAGAAAATCCCTGTGATTAAAAATGTAAGAAAACTCGTATAAGATTTGAAAAAACTAAGATTTGAAAACTAAAGATTTAAAAAGAAAAAGAAGGGATTTGTGAGACTCAAGGTAAGTTTAGCTTTCACACAGGATGACACAGGCAGGGAAAGGGGAGGGCCTCTGATGCAAGCATAGGATTGGCACCAAATCCTTACTGGCCAGGGTCATTAAAATATAAAGCATAATTAAAAGGGGCAATCTTCAGTAGGAAGTTTGAATTAGTTAGTCTATCCAGATAGGCTGTAACCTCTGAAGTATCCAATCAGTGGAGAAATAGAGGAAGGGTCTGCAGGCTAAGCATAGGTTTTATGTTCGTGACTGATTTTTCCAATCTTTTACCCAGACTAATGATCTTTGGGTAAAGAGTGTACAGGGGGTATTAATTGTAGTAGGAATCTTTCATTTACCCAGTTGTGTAGCTGAGACGGTGGAGCTTAGGCCCTGGAGTTGCTTTCTGAAGGTTAAATCTCCAAATTGTGTAATACTTCCTTGGAGTTCTTTTATCAGTGTTGGAGGTATCCAAACAACACTTCAAAAGGGGGAAATCCAACTTGTTTTGTGGGACTGCATCTTACTCTTAACAAGGCTATAAGGAGGATATCAGTCCATTATAGATTGTTTACTTGACAGTGTTTCTTCATATGTGATTTCAGGGTGTGGTTCATTTGCTCCACCTTTACTGAACTCTGTGACCTATACGTTGCATTAAGATTCTTTATGAGGAGGGTTTTGCTGAGATTTTGTATAATTGGGGCCACAAATGCTGGTCCACTGTCAGAACTTTAGGAGATCAACAGGCCATATCATGGAATGATTTCTTTGCACAAGAACCAAACTTCTTCCTGGACTTTTTCTGAGTGAGAGCTGGAATGGCTTTACCCATCCTGAGATGGTACAGACTCCCACTAGTAAGTAGTGGTATCCTCTTGCCCGGGGAAGCTCTGTGAATTCTACCTGGATGTTGTTGAATGGCATTTGCCCCATGACTTGAATTCCCAGGGGATCAGTTTTGGTCTTGGTCAGGATTGTTTTGAGCACAAGTTACACATTTAGCACAAGCTGCCCAGGTGAGTTGATGCGGCCAAGGAACATAAGAGTACTGTTGAAGAAAATGTTCCAGGGCTGTTTTAGATAGTGACTATTTTCATGAACTTGTGAAACCACCACTGAGCCAAGTGTTTCTGGGGTTGCTAATTCATCTTCTCTGAATTTCCACCATCCATTCAGCAGGAGGGCACCACCTTTTTGGCTCAGCCAGGTACGTTCAGTATCAGAGTATTTTGACAGTATGTCATTTATAGGTTCTGGTAGAAGTGCTGCTGTTAAGGAGGAGTGGGCTCACCTTGAGCCTGCTGCCTTAGCTTCCTTACTGGCCTGATGGTTCCTCAGGCTACTATTGTTTTTCCTGACTGATGCCCAGGACAGTGGATGATAGTGACCATCATGGGGGCCTATACTGCTTCCAGGAGGGCCAGGATTTCTGGGCTGTGCTTTATTTCCTTTACCTTTGCATTGATCAGTCTTCTTTCTTTGTATAGGGCCCCATACACCTGAACAGTGTTGAAAGCATAGCTTGAGTTAGTGTAGATGTTGATGATGGAAATTGATCCTTACAGCAGGGCTCTGGTGACTGCTATGAGCTTGGCTTTCTTTTTTTTTTTTGGCATGGGCAGGCACCTGGAATTGAACCAGCTCCCTGGCATAGCAGGCAGAATTCTGCCACAGCCTGAGTTTGGCTTTTTGAGCTGAGGGGCCTACTGGGAGGGGCCCAGATTCTATGATTGAGTCCAAGGTTACTACTGCATGTCCTGCTTTCCATATTCCATTGTGTACAAAACTACTGCTGTCCATGTAGTACTGTACATCAGGACAGGAAAATGGCTGTTCTTTTAGGTCTGGTTTACTGGAGAACATTTCTGCCAAGGTTTCTATACATTCATGCTCAGGCAGGCCTTCTCACATCAGTAGGAGTGTAGCTAGTTTAGGTTGTGCACAGCCTCCACTTGAATGTTCAGGTTGTCCTGTAAGAAAGCCTGATACTTCAGCAGCTGGGAAGTGGAGAGCCAATGATGTCTTTTTTGTTGGAGAACTGCCTTGATTTGGTGTGGGATGCAAAGGGTTTTTGTGCCAAATGTTAACTTCTCAGCATCATGGGTTAGAATGATAGCAGTGGCCATGGCCCATAGACAGGGAGGCCATCCTTCAGCTACCAAGTCTAACTCCCTCAATAAGTAAGCTACTTGGACAATCCCAAGAACCTAGTCTTTGGAGGAGGACCCTGTGCCTGTTCCCTGGCATTCATGAATGTACAGGGTGAAAGGTTTGTCAATGTCTGGGAGATCCAAATCTGGGACTGGGTGAGTTTCTTTTTAAGAATTTCAAAAGCTCTCTGTTGTTCAGTTCCCCAGGAGAGGGATGAATTTTCAGCTCCTCACATAGCCTCTTACAATGGTTTAGCAACTGCAGTGAAGTTAGGGATCCTATGGCCCCTAGGAACTCATGGACTTGCCGCTGAGATGTGAGTGGATGTATCTGACAAACCGCTTGTTTTCTTTCAATTCTCAGGGGCCAGGTGACTTGGGCAATGTGCAATCTGAGGAATTTTACTTATTCTTTTTAAATTTGGGCCATTTTCCTAGAGACTTTGTAGCCTCTTTGATTCAGATGGGCCAGGAGTGCCTTTGTACCTTCTAGACAGTCTAGTGAGGTTGTGCTGCCCAAGAGTAGATCATCCACATATTGGAGCAGAATGCTATTGTATTTTTTGTTATGGAATTCTTGCAAGTCCTCCCCTATGGTTTGGCTAAATATAATGGGAGAATTCCTGAACCCTTAAGCAAGTGTGTCCAGGTGAATTGTTGTTTCCTCTAGTGCACTGATGTTCCCATTCAAAGGTAAAGATGGATTGGCTGACCAGTGCCAGACAAATGCAGAAGAAAGTATCTTTCATGTCAAGACAAGAGGAAAATGATGCTGTTGCAGGAATTAAGCTCAAGAGAGTATATGGGTTTGGCATTATGGGATGTAAGGCAACAGTCACTTTTTTGATGGCCCACAAGTCTTGAACAGGGTGGTAGTCATAGGTGCTGCGTTTTTCTGGTAGCAGAGGAGTGTTCCATGGGGACTGACATTTCCATAGTATACCATGAACAAATAAGTGGTCAGTGTGTGCCTGAATTCCTACCTGGGATTCCTTGGGGACTGGATATTGTTTAAGACATACTGGGGCAATTCCTGGATGGAGTTCCATGAAGACTGGTGGGGCATTTGTTGCTAGCCATTGTGGACTGTTTCTGCCAAAACAGAAGGATCAACTCCTGGCACCTGTGGATTGTCAGGCCAGTTTCAGTCTGCTTTGGCAGGAAACAGATGCCACTCTTCCATCTGGGGGGCTGTCAGGTTAACCATGATCATTTTGCTGGGTTCATTAGTGTCAGGAGACATTCCTCTTCTGCACTGAAGCTTATTTAGGCCTGGAGTTTTGTCAGGAGTGCTCAGCCAAGTAAGGGTACCAGGCAGTCAGGAAGGTAAAGAAACTGATGAGAAACTTTATGGAATCCTAGCAGACACTGATAGGCTCTTAAGAAGGGATGTTGAGCTGAGACACCAGTGGCTCCAATAATGGTGGTTTGCCTTTTTAGTTTTTGGTCTAATTTGTTGTTTGACAACAGAATGTTCTGCACCTGTGTTTACGATAAAGTCTATTTTTTGCCCCCTACTGTCATCATGACCATGGACTCCTTGGGAATGAGTGTGAAGGGGCCTGGTCTGACTCAGTCTGTGTTGTCTTCAAGGGCTGCTAGACTACAAAATCAGTAGCTCTGTGTTCTCCATGGCTGGAGAGGTAACATGGTCAGCTTCATGTGTCAACTTGGCCAAGTGGTGGTACCTGTTTGTCTGCTTGGGCAACTGCTGACCTGTCTGTTGAAATGACATTTCATAGAATTAGATCATGATCACATCAGCTACATCCGCAGCTGATTCCATTTGTAATCAGCCAAAGGGAATGTCTTCTGCAATGACTGATGCTCAATCTAATCACTGGAAGCCTTTTAAGGAGGATTCAGAACAGACAGTCTCTCTTCCTGCTTTGGCTGGCAAGCCTCTTCTGTGGAGTTCATCCAGACCCTCCATCAGAATTGTCAGCTTCACAGCCTGCTCTGCAGATTTTGGACTCTGTGTTCCCATGATCATGTGAGACACTTTTATAAATTTTATATTTGTCAGTGTTCCCTGTTGATTCTGTTTCTCTAGAGAAGCCTAACTAATACAAGGGGTCTTTGTCATCTTTTCCCCATCATTTGTTGGGGAATTCTGCTTTACAGTGCCCCTCTTCCTTACAGTAAGCATACTGTTTTTTTCCCAGTGGAGCTGCTCTCCTACATTCTCCAGATGGCCCCTAATAAGTGGATGTATTATCTCCTGACCCTAGTCACTTGAAGGTTCTGGTTTTGAGATTGATGTCTTCCTGATGCCCTGGGTGAGCATCACAGCAAGCAGGTCTGCTTTTTTCTTTAGTCAGCAGTCTGCTTCTCTCTGTTCCTCCTGGTCTTAGTTCATATGGGCTTTGGTAGCTATCTCAAGGAGCTTGGATATATTCATTCCAGAAAAACCTTTTAATTTTTGCAGCTTTCTCTGGATGTCAGGTTGGGCTTGCCCAACAAATGCAGAGTTAACAAGTCTTTGGTTTTCTGGTGCCTTAGGGTCAAAAGAAGTGTACACACTAAAAGCAACACAGAAGTACTTATGGAACTGGCTATGGGTTTTGTTTACCTTTTGCAGGACTTCAGCAGTTTTGACATATTGATTTTCTTTTTGGCCCCCTTTTACATGCCTTGAATGAGCACAGTTTCATAGAGGTTTAAATTATTTTTGCCAGTTTTGTCATTTGTTTTCCACTGTGGGAGTTTTGAGTATATTGGGATGTGCTCATAGGCCCTATAGGACCATTTTCTTTCAACCACTTCAGAGTGGCTTGTGAAATTCATCTACACTCTTCTGTGTTGAAGAGGGTGATGCAGAGCTGGCAGCAATCTTGCCGCATAGGTTGATAAGTCTGTATAATTGATGGGAGTAAGTCAATGATAGCATGAGGCTTCTCAGTGTAGGAGGCAGTGTGTTTTTTTCCAGTTTATGAGGTGAGTGGTTGAAAAAAGCTGGTAGATGAACAGTGGTTGACCTCCCTGCAACTGGCATCTGGATTTTAGTTAACTGGCCCTAGAGTTTCTTACAGGGGCAGTTGCAGAGCTCCTGAGGTGCTACAGGTTCTGCCAACTTGAGATTGGAGGTTCCAGGTTTAGGGATTTCTCAAGGGGGTTCAGGTGGACTGGGACCAGGAGAGTTGGAGAGTGATAGCAGAGAGTTGGCTGGAGTCCCTGATGAGGTGGACTTTCCAGCAAAGGGTATCAGGGGAGCTGATGGTGCCTCTGGAACCACAGCCAGTGTTTGAGGGATGGGTCAGGAAGCTGGAGCCAAGTAAGGAGGGTGTAATGGGTCTTCCTTCATCTGCAGTGAGGAGGACTGGAGGTTTTTCTGGGGGTGGGGGATTTAGGAAGGTGAGGTTAAAAAGTCTCTGTTAGCACCAGCACTTGTCTAAATTTTGAGCCCCAAATATCTTTTGTCTCCAGATTATATGGGAATGCAAGCAGGGTGGAAGTTACTATGGGAATGGACAGGAGTGGTGCTATAAGTTCTGGTTCATAGCTGATTTTTTTACTCTGGAATGCAGATGGGCTTGGGCATGCCTGGCAGATACAGTAGACATTTTCTTTCACTACCTATTTCAGAAGGCATGTTTTTACACATTCTTGTGAGTACACAAATTCATAAATCCATTTTAGTAAGGAAATACAGCAAAAATACTGGGGCCACTCTTATGAACTACCTCAATCAGACAAATTGAGTAGAAATATGAATGAAGCTGACCTGGATAAGACTAAGTTG
>PVIY010010776.1:57601-67672 GCA_004026745.1 Myrmecophaga tridactyla | reverse complement strand
CCTTTGCTGTAGAATCCATTGTGCTCTGGCAGCTAGTCATTGTTTGCCTCTCATCTCTCAAAATCTTTCATCCTACTTTATACTTTATAGTGTCTTGTTCTTTATTTTAAAAATTATATATTCATGCATTATTTTGATACCTCTATTATAAATAGTATATGTGGATGTGGTTTGAGTGAGATGGAATAAAAGTGCCATCAATGTATGCAGACTTACCTTAAAATCGAGGTCAGTTATTGTATCAGTTATTGATTGCTATATAACAAATCACCCCAAAACATAGTGGCTTAATTAGGTATCAACACACTTGTTCTGTAAAGGGCCATGTAACAAATATTTTAGACTTTCTGGGCCACATGCAATCTCTATTGCATATTACTACTATTATTATTATTTTCATTTAAAATATATAAGAGAATTCTTAGTTCAAGTTGTGTACATAAACAAATGACAGGCTGGATATGGCCAATAGATTATAGTTTCCTGCTCCTTGGCTTAAAACAACAACCATTTTGTGTATTCACAATTCTGCAGACCTCATATTTGGGCTGGGTTTAGTTGGGTGGTTTTTCAGCCAGTCCCACTGGCATCACTAAGTCATGACTGTGGTCTATTTGCTCCTTGATTGGAGTTGAGTGATCTAACATAGTGTCTAGGGTTGATGATGCATAGGCTGTTCTTTCTCTACATGGTATCTCTTTCTCAAGGAGGTTGGCCCAAGCATCTTCACATGGTTATATTAGAATTCTAAGAAGGTGAGAATGGAGACTGCTTTTGAGGCCTAGACTTGAAAGTCACACAATATTTTACTTCATTCAAACCAAGCCCTGATTCAAGACTTGGGGAAATAGATTCCACATCTTTATGGGAGACTGCAAAGCTATATTATAAAGGAGTATGTGTGCATAGATGAGAAGATATATGCCACCTATCTTTTTTTTTTAACATCAAATCATTTATTCTTTACAATAGACCTGTATATCACCAAGAATCACTCCTATTTTACAGATGAGAACATTGAGCCTTAAAGAAGTCAAGTAATATGTCAAAGGTCACACAGATAGGAATTGGGGAAACCTGGATTTGGATTCCAGAGTGGCTGAATGCAAAGCTAGTTCTGGTGAACTCTGCAGTGTTTATATGCTCAGACTCTGCAACTCAGCCTACATATCTGGAATGTGCATACTCCTCCCCACAAGTTTCTTTTTGGGGGGTGGGGTGGGGTAGAAGGCGATTTTTAAATTTTTATTTAAAAACACTTTATTGTTATAACATATATACAACATAATATTGCCCATTTTAACCAATTTCAAGTGTACAATTCAGTAATGTTAATTACACTCACAGTATTGTGCTACCATTACCACCATCCATTACCAAAACCTTTACATCACTCTAAACAGAAACTTTTAGAGTGTAAGTGTACCAATTACAAATTGACTCACCTTTCCCCACCCCTTCCCTTGGTACCCTGTAATGTACTATCTGTCTCTCTGAAGTTTGTGCCACCTATTTTTACAAGTAATCTTCCACGTTTACAAGAACTAGAAACTTGATATGTTTATAATATCTGCTGATAATAACTTTTCCTGGAAAGGAGTCATGTGATAAACTACACTAGAATCTCAATTCATTAATTCTCGATGGGATTTATGACTGCCAAACAGGACAGAATGCTTATACCAATCAAAATATTTTTTTTCTCTATAAAAACCAATATGCATGGCAAAATTTTACCTGAAGTTTGATTTATAAGGGTGAAATTGGAGAATTGAAGTGTATTTGTGATGGGCAAAATGAGGTGTGGGGTAGTGGGTAATTAAATTTTTTAAGGCTTACTATTCTTGGAACAGATACTCTGAATTGGCTCATTCAACTTGCATGCCAGCTTCCTCCTACCAGTCTTTTTCTACTATGAAGGTATGAAACATAGAATTTTTCAAACCACATCCTCTAACCCAAGCTTGATTTCTGGATGGGACCCTAGGTTCTGCTTTGTAGATGCTCCTCTACTAGATTTAGAAGGAAAAGGGAATTATCAGGCAGGAATCACATATGAGGATGGCACTTTGTCTTCCAAACATTGTGGAGATTACATTGGGTCTTCGAAATACCAAGAAAAGCTTCAGATATTCAAACTAATCTATAAATTCAATACAATTGAAATCAAAATCCCAGAAAAATTTTGTGGAACTTGACCATTTGATCTAAAAATGCTTATGTAAGAGTAAAAGAACATAGATGGCCAAGAGAGTTTTAAAACAAAAGTAGGGTATTAATAGCAGATATTAAGACATATTACAAAGATATAATTATAATATCCTTGTATTAAAGATTTTTTTTATTTTATAATATAATATCTCCTGATATGTGCATATAATCAGATAGCTAGAGCAATGTAACACAATGGTCCAGAAAAAATGTCCCATGAACATATGGGAACTTGGTGCATCATGTAACATTTTATGGAAAGGATAGATTGTATAGGAGATAGGATTGATAAGGTGCCTTTTATGAATAGAAAAAGTAAGGCTTTCTTGAACTTCACACCTATATAAAAGTGAACATTACGTGGATTAATTTGTCTTTGGGTAACTAAATCAATTGCTGGTGCAGTTAGCAATGACCCATATAGATTGATTCTTCAATATTTTAATTGGCTTGGCTGTTTATGCAGTTGGTTTTTGGTGGAAACAAAAAGCATAATAGAGAAAAGCAAAATAGTATAAATAAAAGTAAAAACAAGTTATTGACATTGGAAAATTTCTTCAAATCAGGGTTCTGGCAAAACATATAGTGTCTTAGACATACTTCCAGCAATACAACTGATATATTCTCGGAAAAATGTATTTATACCTACACATACTTAGTCAGATGATTTTTTTATGAACTGGTTGTTGAAATTATTGGAATTAACTTAGCCAAAGTGTTTATGATTTCTTGATCTATTAGAAATGAATCTTTATCTCATTATATTCAGTTACAAAACATGTATGACTTATAGCTATAAATATGTTGTGCCATTAAAGGTCTCACAAAACTTAATATCTTTTCTTTTTAAGAAACTTTTTCAGTTGGAGAAAAATTGTATGAAAGCCATTAGTACTCGAAGAGGGAGAAAAAGTTTTCAGATAAAAAAAAACCAAAACTATAAAAATTGGCAAAAATTTATGTTTTCCATATGTAGATGACTTAGTATAAAGTTGATAATTAAAATAACTTCCTAGTTTCTAAACTGGACAGTATCTGGAGCATCATATGCTCTTAATATCACAGGTTCTGTAATAAACAGCAAAATTTATGTATAAAAAGATGTGATATCCTAGTATTTACAAATATTTATGACTAGATTTTAGAAAGCAATTTTGAGTATTAGTGATATCACTATTTCCTAGTCATTCAAATCAGCAAAACAAATGTCTTGCACCCCTCTCTCCTCCTCCTCAAAGAGCCCCTGGAAGTTTGAAGCCTCTAACACAATTGGCCCTCTCTGCTGCTTTTCTCTATATCCCCTCCAAGTAATTCAAGTGAAACTATCAAACCAGAATATAATTTTTCAAGGCATCCGTAAAAAATATTGACTACAAAATTAGGTCTTTCTTTTACTAACACATCAAGTTCGATGCTACTAATATGCTTATTTCACTTGTAATTTTTGAAGGAATCAATGTTATTTATTATTTATCTATTTTTAGAAGTTTAGAATATTGACATTGGTGTAAAAATGACCTATTGTATAATAGAAATGACCTTTGACTTTTCTTGCTGTAAGAAAAAGTAACTCTTTTGCTGTTATTCCCAAGGTATAATGGAGGAAAAATATTCGGTTCAAGCCAAACTTTAGAAGTCCCAGTTTTAAGAGAGCAAACCCCAATATAGAGGAGGAGAAATATACTGATTTTTTAAAACCATAAGACATAACACGAATTATCTTTTTTTATTGTTTTATGTATGCAGAAAGGAAAAATAATACAGTAGGAAATTGATATGGTCAGCAAATCTTAGGGCAAATGAAGATTTGCCTTTAAATTACTAAAGGAAAACATAATCTTATCATTTAAAAAAGGTAATTTGCTTATTTTTCCCTAAATAAGCTTTTTCTTTTTTGCTATTTATGAGTAAATTGTAGCATACCTAGATCATACTAACAAGTCTTTTTAAAGAATCTATTCTTCACAATGGTGCTATTTCCTCCCCAACTCCATTCTAGAACACATAAACTTAAGCATAAAAAATAATAAGGATGCCTTTTATTTCTTTTTTCTTGCCTAATCACCTTGGCAAGAACTTCTAGTATAATGTTGAATAACAGTGACAGTAGATATTCTTGTCTTGTTCCTGATCTTATTGGGAAAGATCTTAACTTTCACTGTTAATTAGGATGTTAGTTGTGGGTTTAACATAAATACTCCTTATCATATTGAGAATGTTTCTATCTAGTCTCAGCGTTCTGCGTGTTTTTATCAAGAAAGGTGCTGGATTTTATTAAATGTCGTCTCTGTAGCAATTAAGATAATCATATGGATATTAACTGCCATTGTGCTAACATGGTGAGTTACATTAATTGATTTCATTAATTGAACCAAACTTGCGTATCAGGGATAAATCCCACTTTTATAATTCTTTTAATATGCTGTTGGATTTAGTTTACTAGTATTTTTTTTTGAGGATATTTGCACCTATATTTATAAGAGATATTGGTCTGTAGTTTTCTTTTCTTATGGTAACTTTATCTAGCTTTGGTATGTAGAGTGAAATAGGAAGTCTTCCATCTTCTTCAACTTTTTGACAGAGTTTAGCATAATTGGAGTTAGGTCTTCTTGGAATGTTTATAGATTTCCCCTGTGAAGGCATCTGGTCCAGGGCTTTTCTTTTTTGGGAGGTTTTTGATTACTGATTCAATTTACAGATGAAGTAAATCAATATATAGAAAATTCTGAGAAATCCATGACAAAGCTCCTAGAGCTAGTAAATGAATTCAGCAAACTGACAGGATACAAGATCAACACCCAAAAATCAGTAGTGTTTATATACACAAGCAATGAACAATCAGAAGAAGAAATCAAGGAAAAAATTCCATTCACAATAGCAACTAAAGAAGCAAATATCTAGAAATAAATCTAACGAAGGATGTAAAGGACTTGTACAAAGAAAATGGCAAAACATTGATAGAAGAAATCAAAATAGACCTAAATAAATGTAAGGACATTCCCTGTTCATGGATTGGAAGACTAAATAATGTTAAGATGCCAATGCTACCCACAGAAATTTATGGATTAAATGCAATCCCAATAAAAATCCCAACAACCTTCTTTGCAGAAATGGAAAGGCCAATCATCAAATTTATATGGATGGGTAAGGGGCCCTGAATAACTAAAGCTATCCTGAAAAAGAAGAATGAAGTTGGCATACTCACACTTCCTGATCTTAAAGCTTATTACAAAGCCACAGTAATCAAAAAGCATAGTACTGGTACAAGGACAGTCATATAGAACAATGGAATAGAATTGAGAACTCAGACATCAATCCTCACATTTATTGCCAACTGATTTTGACAAGTTGCAAAAACCAATCAATTGGGAAAGTATAGTCTCTTCAACAAATGGGGCTGGGAAAACTCGGTCTCCATTTCAAAAAAAAAAGAGGAGGAGGACCCCTATTTCATATCATATATAAAAATGAACTCAAAATGGATCAGAGACCTTCATATAAGGCCTAGAACTATCAAACCTCTAGGGGAAACATCTTCAGGACCTTATGTTAGGCAATGGTTTCTTAGGCTTTTCACCCAAAGCACAAACAATAAAAGAAAAAATAAATGGACCTCATCAAAATGAAAAACTTTTGTATCTCAGAGGACATTATCATGAAAGTAAAGTGACAACCTATCCAGTAGGAGAAAATATTTGGAAACCACATATCTGATAAAGATTTAATATCCAGACTATATAAAGAAATCCTTCAACCTAACAACAAAAAGACAAACAATCCAATTTAAAACTGGGCAAAAGACTTGAATAGACATCTCTCTAAAGAAGATATTCAAATGGCCAGAAAGCACAGAAAAGATGTTTAACATCAATAGCCATCAGGAGAATTCAAATCAAAACTACAATGAGATATCATGGAATACCCATTCAAATGGCTGCTATTAAAAAAACAGAAAATAAAAAATGTTGTAGAGGATACAGAGAAATAGAATCACTCATTCATTGCTGGTGGGAATGTAAAATGATACAGCCACTGTGGAAGACAGTTTGGCAGTTTCTCCGAAAGCTAATATAACGCCATATGACCCAGCAGTCACATCATTTGGTATATCACAAAAAGAATTGAAAGCAAGGACTTCAACACTGATACTCACAGCTGTATTATCCACAATTGCCAAAAGATAACAGCAACCCAAGTGTCCATCTTTTGGCATGGATGAATGGATAAATAAAATGTGAGAAGTACATACATTGGAATATTATTTTTCTGTAAAAAGAAATGAAAATCCTGATGCATATGACAACATGGATGAACCATTAAAAACATCAGACCCAAATAACAAATATTGTATGATCTCACTGACTTGAAATAATTAGAATCTAATTAGAAAGAATTAGAATAAGCAAACTCATGGAGTCAGAATAGAGAATACAGTTTAACAAGGGATGGAGTAGTGATAGGAAATGAGAAGTTAAGGCATAAAATGTACAGGGCTCCTCTTTGGGATGATGGGAATGTTTTGGTGATGATAGTGGTAATGGTAGTACAACATTGGGAATGTAATTAAAACACTGAAATATGTATCTGAATATGATTAAAAGGGGCACTGTTAGATTTTAAATATGGAAAGAATAAAAATCATTTAAAAAAATATGTGGAACACCACTCAACCTTGAACCCTAAGTTAGGTCTCTCTATATATGGACTTATAGTTTATAACACAATTATAAAAGTGTGCTCTCATCAAATGTTCCAAACAAATGCAAGGTATTAATGGGGTGGTATATGGGAAATCTGAATTTATGAATTATTTTTCTGTATATTCATAACTTCTCTAATATCGAACAAAACAAGTTAAGAGCCTCCCAGCTCAGAAGATAAGTCTATTAATCTCTCTACTAGTAATTTGCCTATATTTAATGTACTTACCTTCCTATCACAATACCTGTTTGCTTTTTTAAAAAAATATATAGGGCTTCATAACACCAAAATTAAAAGTAAAATGAGTGTGTTAATAATCATGACACATCAAATGATAATTAATATGCAAATTAATACTGTATAAAAAATTATAGTAGGATATATTCATTCATAGTTTTCTGCACCCTAAGAAACTCAAATACCCTTAGTCAGGTGGAGATTTGAGAATCGTTTTACACTGTTCCCATGGGATATTCTTTGCTTCTGATATTGATCAAGTGCCGCTGATTCTCTGAGTTTGCTCTGTTGTCCTTGGCACATGCTGATTTGTATTGTAATGTCTCTTTCTCATATGTGAGCCATTACTTTTAACAGACATTTCCTAAAATCTGCTCATGTGATATCTCACAGTTTATTTTTAAAAGTGTTTTAATTGTATTGTTCCAATATGCTTTACAAAGTGTTTGTCACAAATTTTATGTTATACAATTAGTAGCTTCTTTTCTGCTTGTGAAGAACTGTACCTTTTAGGCTTGCCTCTCACCTTGTCTCCTTGTTCCTGCATATATGATCCATTGGTCTCAGTCTTCAATGTTTTATACTCTTAGGATAAAGTAAAAATATATAGTTTTATATCAGTCAGAGTTCCCACAGGAAACAGAGTGCTTAAATATATTTGGATAATTCAAGAAGAGTTTATTTCCAAAACTACTAATTACAAAGGTTTGCGGGGGGACCCAAGAATAGAGCAGGAATTCAGGACCCAAACCAGCTTATCTATTAGCTTGTCAGAGAAAGGGAGTGAATTGGAACGGAGAAGAAAGAGAATTTTTAAAGCAGACCACCTTGAAAGAGCCACCTTCAAAGCAAGTAACCTTTATATGAAGGACATAACCCGCTCAAGGCAACCTCCCAATGAGAAAGCCTATGGGGATAAATACCTTGATCTTACTCCTTTTTCTCTCTCTCTCACTGACCTCCTGCCAGGACTCCCAGAGAAGAAATCCAACCCTAAACTCATGGGAATTGCAGATCTGTGGTGTAATCCAGAGATCAAACTCCTGAAGAAATAGAGCGGGATGGAGAAGAGGGTATGGGAAGTGAATCTGGTGGGGGGCAAAGATGCCTGGCACAGTTAGCTTATTTTTACCTTTCCACATTCACTCTTGTTTTCCTTCCAGGTAAAAAGCTTGTATCACCAAACAAAATAAATATGAAATTCAGCCAGCTACCTTTCATAAAAGAATGACATCAGTTAAGACTTACACCCAATAAAACCTGAAACATTAAGCACTTTTGTGTTCTTCATATGAGGTAGGAGAGAAAAAGAAGGATGTGGCAGGAGAACTGATTAACACAAAATGTAGCTACTATATTCACTGCCTCTGTCTTCATTTATGTGATGCACGTGGACAATCATAGCTGCTTTCTACCACCAGTCCATATTTCCCTTTCCTCTTCCTCAGCTAAATGAGTCTTGTCATCTAGTGGATAACCCAAGCCTTCATTCCTGAAGAATCTGAGCCCTTCTATTATTTGTCTTGTGCTTACTGTATTGTTAAAGTTTTCCATAAATCAACACCATCAGACATGGAAATATTAAAAGTCACCAAGGGACATCCACTGGATTTTAAACATAGTTCTCCTTGGTCCCATTGAGTAGCAACAGCCCATTTTCCTTCAGCAGTCAGGATTAATCACCCTGAAGTACACTGATCCTTTCCTATGGCTGTTGGTTCAATGGCATATGAGATCAAAATGGCCAGATATCTTCTCAGCTTCCAGTCCTTTGGAAATATGCCCATGTAATATTCCAGTGGGTTATCAAAGAGTGAGAAGATCATTGCCTCTGTATTATACATCTGTGATCTATTATGGATCAGTGAGGAATTTGGCACTATATACTCACTTCTTGTTAATGGCATATTTGGCAATCTTTAAATCTGTAGGATTTGACCTTTTAGAAATCACCTTAATTTAGTTCTTTTTGCTATTCCTTATCATATTGCTTATGGGAGATGTACCATAAGGTAAAAACAGAAATCATTGGGCATAACCTCACAGTTACACTTCCTTTGACATAAAATGTGCCCTTGACCTGAAATATTTTGTGCAGAATACCATAATAGTAGATACGGCATTCTGTGAGTTCACAAATGGTGCTTCTTGCAAAAGCACTGCATACCGATGCAGTCCAAGAAGGCACATCGATGTCCACAATAGGTGTCTTTCCATATGAAGACACAGGGAAGCAAAAAGAAAAGATATCTGGCACAAGTTATCTTTGTTGGGAATGCTTATTTCACCTAAGGGTTTTAAAATATTCCTTTAATCAAAAATACATGCCATGCTAATTTCTACATAACAGTGATTTTCATGGATTTTTAGATTTTTCTGCTCAAGTAGTATTTTATTTAAAAAATTAGTCACTTGACATAGAATACCAACTTTTAATTTTTCTAAGTAAAGACAACTAAAGATAATTTTTCCATTCACTAAAGTGATATGAAAGACAGAATATGTAAACATCTAAAAAGAAGGGGAAAATCTCAGAATAAAAGGTGATTATTTAAAAGGAAAAGTTTTAGCTTGATGAAAAACTCACTATGGTGTCATTATTTTTCTTATTTTGTTGAAAAAAGGTCAAAGACCAACTGACATTTAGAACTACTGATCTGTAATATTATCATCATTAAATTATACTGTTGTCCCATCACATCCCCAACATCCTTCCTGGAACAAATAGGTCAGCAATGTTAATGACTAATATTCCACCCATAAATATGGTGTGTATTTGTATTGGGTGATGAGAGAGAAAGAGGAGACAGAGTGAATGAAAATTTATTTAAAAATTTTAAAGAAACTTAAGTATTATGGTTACTGTTTCATATCAATCTAATTGTTGGACAATTGATATATTCTAAAATCACCTGTCTCATA